>JARPMJ010003022.1:0-2500 GCA_033366665.1 Phoxinus dragarum
ATAAATCTGGGGAACGCAGGACCCTGAGAACATTGGAGAGACTAGTATTCCCCACCAGCATCTATATTACACCTTATTAAAGATTACTTCAGTCCAGTACAGTGAAGAGGCTCTCTGCTACATTAGCATATACAGACACTCTGTAAGCGTGTTCTGTTAGCGCACGCATTAGCCAGCGTATCTCACTCTCTCTGCAGCCCACGGTCGCTGTCATCTCATGAAATAATGGCCATCAGGAGTTGCTCCTCAACAGGCTAAACTAGTTCTGCATAATAATACCAGCAATCGCTAACAGGAACGACTATCGACTCACTAACAAGGTGTATGCCAAGCAGTGAGGTATCTATCTATCTATCCATCTATCCATCTATCTATCTATCTATCTATCTATCTATCTATCATCTATCTATCTATCATCTATCTATCTATCTATCTATCTATCTATCTATCTATCTATCATCTATCTATCTATCTATCTATCATCTATCTATCTATCTATCTATCTATCTATCATCTGTCTATATATCTATCTATCTATCTATCTATCTATCTATCTCTGTTCAAACTTCAAGGCTATTTCAAATTTGTGTATCTTGATCTTTCTTAAAACAATTTCAATTGATTTGAGTTCTACTTTCTTATATTAAATTCTGCCTCCTGTTTAAAAGGCCGTTCAGAAATAGAGCTCAATGCTGCTATTGCACAGATGAATGTTGTTTTTCCAGCCTGTTGTAGATGTATATCTCTCGTTCAGTGTCTCCTTCCTAGAAAACCTCCAGGCCTTTCTCAGTTCAGCCCATTAATCTGATGCAGGTCAGATGAGCCACAACTGGCTGCATTTGATTTATATATATTTTTTTTGTTTTCATTTTAGAAAACCCAATATGTTACAATTTTTTATTTTATTTATATACTCACTGGTTTAAGCTTTTCACACACGTGACCTGGACCCTTCGGATCCGTGGCACACTCTTCTGAGCGGGTGTCCCATCATACGCTGATGATTCTGACAGACTCATATCGCGAGCAGCTTGAGCTCCTAGAACGAGGCCATCTGTTCTGATCATGCGAACCCTGAAGGAGGAGCTGACTGACTGAAGCCCTAATGGAGTTACAGAGAGCGTAATCCAGTCAGGCATCCGCAGGGTCACCCTCACTCTCTCTCAGGACCCCTGTTTACCTCAGTCAGAGAGCGTAAATCCAGTCAGGCATCTGCAGGGTCACCCTCCCTCTCTCTCAGGACCCCTGTTTACCTCAGTCAGAGAGCGTAATCCAGTCAGGCATCCACAGGGTCACCCTCACTCTCCTCTCTCAGGACCCCTGTTTACCTCAGTCAGAGAGCATAAATCCAGTCAGGCATCTGCAGGGTCATCCTCCCCTCTCTCTCAGGACCCCTGTTTACCTCAGTCAGAGAGCATAATCCAGTCAGGCATCTGCAGGGTCATCCTCCCTCTCTCTCAGGACCCCTGTTTACCTCAGTCAGAGAGCGTAATCCAGTCAGGCATCCACAGGGGTCACCCTCACTCTCCTCTCTCAGGACCCCTGTTTACCTCAGTCAGAGAGCGTAATCCAGTCAGGCATCCACAGGGTCACCCTCACTCTCCTCTCTCAGGACCCCTGTTTACCTCAGTCAGAGAGCGTAATCCAGTCAGGCATCCGCAGGGTCACCCTCACTCTCCTCTCTCAGGACCCCTGTTTACCCTCAGTCAGAGAGCATAATCCAGTCAGGCATCCGCAGGGTCACCCTCACTCTCCTCTCTCAGGACCCCTGTTTACCTCAGTCAGAGATGCCACCTGTCAGCAGAGGGAGAGACCAGCAGAATAAAGGAGCGACACAAACGCTGTTACGAGAGTGTGTTCACTCAGTTCTGCAAGGCTAGCGTTGTGATATTGTGAGTCACACTGAAGGTTATTGAGTGTGTAGTGTGTGATTATGCCGTCTGAATGGCTGTTATTGGAAGACATCTGCATATCCTCGTTAGCTGTCCTGGTTTGTCAACAGTTCATTCTTTTTCTGTGTATTTCTCTTTTAAGGTTTTAGAAGGCTTGAAAAATGCTTAAAACATGTTATGACACACACACACACTGGCGTAATTTCCTATGGGAAATCACTTTTCAAAATCCCGTCCGTGTCCCCTCCACTTTCAGATTCGATTCGTTACGAGTTTTAACATTAAAGTCAGCAGTTGTTGTTTCTGGCGTTTGATCGCTGACTGTGCCGCGACCGCGACGCCTGCTGGTAGAGCTTTCCGTGAGCTACTGTTAGATATTCCTGGACGTGGACACATCGACAGACTCGGTCCTGCTCTTCCGCGGTGTCGCCGGTGCAGCACAGCGATCAAACGCCAGAAACATCAACGGGTGACTTTCACCTAGCGTTACATGACCCCACTCTTATTAATGCAGATGCTTTTAAACCGTTCATGACAAGACAAAAGAGAATGCGCTGTCAGTGAATGTCCTTCTGACACACTCTCACACACACACACATCTTAAAAAT
>JARPMJ010003022.1:10000-101737 GCA_033366665.1 Phoxinus dragarum
AGCCATTAGGACAGTGGGACTGAGTGCTGGACTTTATCATCACTCGAGATGGGAACGGAGGCGTCGCCATGACAGCGACGACTGAGACACATCATGGGTCAAAGGTTACATCAAAGTCCAGAGGTCACATTGTACATATAAAAGAATAAGAACTCAAAAATTCAGCGTGTGAAGAAAAACCTGACTAGTATATATAATAATATATAATAGTCTATAATAATAATACAGAATGGAGCTGGTCGTCTCCTGGGGTTCATATGGACCTTCACTTGACCTCAATGCTCCTGTGTGTCTGAAGAGTTTCTTTCTGTCTCCTCTGCTGATCCTAAAGGACAGAGAACGAGATCCTCACCTCACACTGAACACCTGAACACCTGAACACCTGAACATCTGAACACCTGAACATCTGAACATCTGAACACCTGAACACCTGAACACCTGAACATCTGAACACCTGAACATCTGAACACCTGAACACCTCAACATCTGAACACCTGAACACCTGAACACCTGAACACCTGAACACCTGAACACCTCAACATCTGAACACCTGAACATCTGAACATCTGAACACCTGAACATCTGAACATCTGAACACCTGAACACCTGAACACCTGAACATCTGAACATCTGAACACCTGAACATCTGAACATCTGAACACCTGAACATCTGAACATCTGAACACCTGAACATCTGAACACCTGAACACCTGAACACCTGAACATCTGAACATCTGAACACCTGAACATCTGCACACCTGAACACCTGAACACCTGAACACCTGAACATCTGAACACCTGAACACCTGAACATCTGCACACCTGAACATCTGAACACCTGAACACCTGAACACCTCAACATCTGAACACCTGAACACCTGAACACCTGAACATCTGAACACCTGAACACCTGAACATCTGAACACCTGAACACCTGAACACCTGAACATCTGAACACCTGAACATCTGAACACCTGAACATCTGAACACCTGAACATCTGAACATCTGAACACATGAACATCTGAACATCTGAAAATCTGAACACCTGAACATCTGAACATCTGAACACCTGAACACCTGAACATCTGAACACCTGAACATCTGAACACCTGAACATCTGAACACCTGAACATCTGAACACCTGAACATCTGAACATCTGAACATCTGAACATCTGCACACCTGAACATCTGCACACCTGAACATCTGAACACCTGAACATCTCAACATCTGATCACCTGAACACCTGAACATCTGAACACCTGAACATCTGAACACCTGAACACCTGAACACCTGAACACCTGAACATCTGAACACCTGAACATCTGAACACCTGAACACCTGCACATCTGAACACCTGAACACCTCAACATCTGAACACCTGAACACCTGAACACCTGAACATCTGAACACCTGAACATCTGAACATCTGAACACCTGAACACCTGAACACCTGAACATCTGAACATCTGAACACCTGAACATCTGAACATCTGAACACCTGAACATCTGAACACCTGAACATCTGAACACCTGAACACCTGAACATCTGAACATCTGAACATCTGAACACCTGAACATCTGCACACCTGAACACCTGAACACCTGAACACCTGAACATCTGAACACCTGAACACCTGAACACCTGAACACCTGAACACCTCAACATCTGAACATCTGAACACCTGAACACCTGAACAGCTGAACACCTGAACACCTCAACATCTGAACACCTGAACACCTGAACACCTGAACACCTGAACACCTGAACACCTCAACATCTGAACACCTGAACATCTGAACATCTGAACACCTGAACATCTGAACATCTGAACACCTGAACACCTGAACACCTGAACATCTGAACATCTGAACACCTGAACATCTGAACATCTGAACACCTGAACATCTGAACATCTGAACACCTGAACATCTGAACACCTGAACACCTGAACACCTGAACATCTGAACATCTGAACACCTGAACATCTGCACACCTGAACACCTGAACACCTGAACACCTGAACATCTGAACACCTGAACACCTGAACATCTGCACACCTGAACATCTGAACACCTGAACACCTGAACACCTCAACATCTGAACACCTGAACACCTGAACACCTGAACATCTGAACACCTGAACACCTGAACATCTGAACACCTGAACACCTGAACACCTGAACATCTGAACACCTGAACATCTGAACACCTGAACATCTGAACACCTGAACATCTGAACATCTGAACACATGAACATCTGAACATCTGAAAATCTGAACACCTGAACATCTGAACATCTGAACACCTGAACACCTGAACATCTGAACACCTGAACATCTGAACACCTGAACATCTGAACACCTGAACATCTGAACACCTGAACATCTGAACATCTGAACATCTGAACATCTGCACACCTGAACATCTGCACACCTGAACATCTGAACACCTGAACATCTCAACATCTGATCACCTGAACACCTGAACATCTGAACACCTGAACATCTGAACACCTGAACACCTGAACACCTGAACATCTGAACACCTGAACATCTGAACACCTGAACACCTGCACATCTGAACACCTGAACACCTCAACATCTGAACACCTGAACACCTGAACACCTGAACACCTGAACATCTGAACACCTGAACATCTGAACATCTGAACACCTGAACACCTGAACACCTGAACATCTGAACATCTGAACACCTGAACATCTGAACATCTGAACACCTGAACATCTGAACACCTGAACATCTGAACACCTGAACACCTGAACATCTGAACATCTGAACATCTGAACACCTGAACATCTGCACACCTGAACACCTGAACACCTGAACACCTGAACATCTGAACACCTGAACACCTCAACATCTGAACACCTGAACACCTGAACACCTGAACATCTGAACATCTGAACATCTGCACACCTGAACATCTGCACACCTGAACACCTGAACACCTGAACACCTGAACATCTGAACACCTGAACATCTGAACATCTGAACACCTGAACATCTGAACACCTGAACACCTGAACATCTGAACATCTGAACACCTGAACATCTGCACACCTGAACACCTGAACACCTGAACACCTGAACATCTGAACACCTGAACACCTGAACATCTGCACACCTGAACATCTGAACACCTGAACACCTGAACACCTGAACACCTCAACATCTGAACACCTGAACACCTGAACATCTGAACATCTGAACACCTGAACATCTGAACACCTGAACACCTCAACATCTGAACACCTGAACACCTGAACAACTGAACATCTGAACACCTGAACACCTGAACACCTGAACACCTCAACATCTGAACACCTGAACACCTGAACACCTCAACATCTGAACACCTGAACATCTGAACACCTGAACACCTCAACATCTGAACACCTGAACACCTGAACACCTGAACATCTGAACACCTGAACACCTGAACACCTCAACATCTGAACACCTGAACACCTGAACACCTGAACACCTGAACACCTCAACATCTGAACACCTGAACACCTGAACACCTGAACATCTGAACACCTGAACACCTGAACACCTCAACATCTGAACACCTGAACACCTGAACACCTGAACACCTGAACATCTGAACATCTGAACATCTGAACAGCACAAGACCAGATCATTCACAGAGACAGAGACCTTCTGAAGAGATGAAGAGATACAGGAGCGATCAAAAGTCTCGACTCCCATTCTTTACTCGTATTATCACATCTGGAGAACAGAAATAACCCAGTCTCTGGACATCCATCAGCCAGCGTCCTGGGGTGCTTTAAGCTCAAGTGTGATTATAAGTTTCAAGTCAAGTCTCCTTTATTTATACAGCGCTGTTTACAACACAGAGTGTCTCAAAGCAGCTTTACAGAGATAACAGGAAGATAATGCAACAAAGTTTGTTTCTAGAAGAAAATTGCGTCACAGTCCAACTGTCACCTGCTCCTCACTACATTTCCCATCATGCTCCCTGGCCCTCAGCTGCATGCACTACACAATCACAGAGGCCGCTGTCACGTGCATGCACTACCCAATCACAGAGGCCGCTGTCACCTGCATGCACTACCCAATCACAGAGGCCGCTGTCACCTGCATGCACTACCCAATCACAGAGGCCGCTGTCACCTGCATGCACTACCCAATCACAGAGGCCGCTGTCACCTGCATGCACTACCCAATCACAGAGGCCGCTGTCACCTGCATGCACTACCCAATCACAGAGGCCGCTGTCACCTGCACATCATGTCCTCGGCACAGGCAGTGTATCAGCACACCTCACTCAGTCACGTTGTCTGGTCTCGTTCATGAGGAAGGACTTACCGCGCTGTCTACACTTCCGTGGCACTGTAATATTGGCATAGTGTCTTCGTCTCCCAGCGCGTGTCTCCTCGTCTTCCTCATCGTCCTGCAACTCCTCTCCTCTCGCACCGGTGTGTGCTTCCAACATCATCCTCACTATCATCCACGACCTCCTCCACCATCTCAACAGAAAAGACTGCCAGTGTCTCCATCCATCATCCCTCAGAGAGATTGACCTTTTACTGCGTCCGCTTATGCTCATAGCTTCCTGCTAATAACGGTTTCTCACCTCTACCATTCCTGTTCCGTAACACAAGCTTAAGTTCAGTGAGGGTTCATTTTAGTTGTAAAAAAGTTTTTTTTTTTAAATATAAATTTATATATACATTTAATTAATATATATATATATATATATATAGAAAAGAGGTGTGTGATACACACGGTTATCACTCATTACCCAGCATGCACTCTGAGGCCTAACGAGAGCCAGACAGACCAGCAAGCCTCCAAACCCCTGGACTCATTCTGTAATGTCAGGCCGTGCCAATCACTTCACCCAAACCTTCACTCTTCTGCTTTCCTCCGCACGCTCCGTCACTCGAGAGAAGGATCACGCGTGACTGCGTTTCGTGGGAAACTCTAACGCGTGTTACTGACCCTCACACTGAACTCTCACAGCATAGATCAGGGGACGCTTCGTCTGGAGGAAAACTGCTTTCTCCGTCACACAGCTCATGCAGACGGCCACATACGGCACAGGAACACCAGTCAGTGGTTGGGTTAGAGCAGAACTTCATAGCAGCGTATAGTTGTGATGTATATATACCACATTCACCATGTAATGACATCTAATGGCACTGGCCATTTTCTGAAAAGTATGAGCTGTCTGGTCTGAAATATTGTTAGATCAGGGAATCTCGATGCCTGTGCCTCCATTACTGTCTGCTAGCTTGAGTCATATGCATACATGGGGGTTAGCAAAGCGCTGACATTAGCATGACGCTAATGGGGCTGTCAGTAGGTGTTCTCGTCTCAGAGTGGCCTGCTTCTGTTCATATCAGTCTGACATAGTAATTGCCTTCGGCTGACACAAATGTCCAGATCGAAGTGCAATCAAAACTGCAGCACATTTTTGGCGATTGGTTGGTGTTTATGAATCGTTTACCAGGGCTGAGAGATTTTATTGAGGAGGTCATTATTTCACACAGTCATTGATATGCAGAACATTTTTTTGAAAGTCAAAGATAATGTCAGTGATGTGGCTTTGTTTTCTCTTATCTGTGTATTGATTAACCTAAACACACACACGTATTATATATATTAATGATATATATATATATATATCGTCAAACCGCCAAGCCCTAATATATGGTGAGAATTTAAAGATTTGGGACATGCTTGACGCTAAAAAGAGTGATACGAGCCCTCAATGTGGTGCAGGCGCTGACTGACAGCATCCAGGTTTCTAATCCTAACCTGTACTTTGTTTTTGTCTTTAATAATAATACATGTACATTTAATTCTTACAATAAAGATTGCAATAATTTTATAATTAAAATTAATAAAATACAAATCAAGCGTAGTGTTATTTCTGGCAGGTCACGCTAGTCAAGCTCGCATCAGTGACTCTCAGCTGATCCTACAGCAGGGGTCGGCAAGTAACTTTGGCCGCGGGCCAATATTTTTTTTATCCAGTAGATGGCGGGCCAGCTGCATGGAAAAGGCCTATTCGTTACGGTGAAATCACAAAATATAATGCACACAAACGTGTCCCTACTACTTATATACAACCACTGATGAGCATAATCGGTTTTGATGAAGAAAAAAAAACTATACAAATGCAGTTTAGAACCCAGAACCTTTTACACACTTGACGAAAGTTCTACCACTGGACCATTTAAGCACACGAGAAAATGCCTCGGATACATCTTATTAAAGATAAATTAAACCCCATGTACTATTTACATCGATTGTTGGACATGTTATTGTACATATATCTGATTTAGCATTGTATTATCAATGGACTGTACAACTTTTGAACTTTATTCCTTTTTTTAAATTATTATTTATTCGGGACACGAGGTCTGCGTGGGGCTGTTTTTTTCCGTCCCGCTCCCACAAGGTTCAATTCAGCAACCGCTTAAAATACTTAAAAGTAAAAGCTTAAAAGTGTTCACCTGCTTTAAAAATTTAGATCTCGTTTTCAGAATCTCAAATCTCAAAAACAAGTCGTTTTTAATTTTTTAATTTTTGGTTTTAATTTGGGGGGGAAAAAACGATTGAACGAATGATACACGGCGGCAGTGATGCGCTGGTCAATGTATAAACAACCCGCACCCGACCGACGTTTTCAATCCGTCCGCAACTCGGACCGCAAACAAAAGAAAGAAAATATTGTAGCCTATGGACTGCATTTATATAGCGCTTTCACAGACCCAATGGCCACCAAAGCGCTTTACAATATTGCCTCACATTCACCCATTCACTCACTCATTCACACACCGACGGCGGTGTCAGCCATGCAAGGCGATCCAGCTCGTCGGGTGCAGCCGGGGTTAGGTGTCTTGCTCAAGGACACCTCGACACTTGGTCAGGTGGAACCGGGGATTGAACCACCAACCTTCCGGTTTGTAGACAATCTACATGAACCACTGAGCCACTGTCGCCCAAATGAGCCTACCCGACCCGCTTCCTGGCCCGTATATTGGGCCATAGACGTAGGAACTAGGGGTGCGCATTTTTCTGAATGCTGTGTTTTGTAATAAAGGCTTGATTTATTCATTTATTTCGTTTCATTTTCTTAACAATTAAGATGCTGCATGTGTTTATCCAGTCTAATCGACGTGTGCGTCTCTCCTCCTAATTTCCCAACAAAAATCCCCCCCGCCCCCTCTCAGCAAATACATAAAACTCGCATTACTGAGCTATATGCGTTTAAAAGTAGCCTATTAAAATGGCACAATGGCATTGCTCAGTTCAACGTTTTGGGAAATCGGGCATTTTGTCCCGCTTCAGCTTTTATTCAAAAGTTAATAACGCGCTCAACATTCGGGTAAATAAGGATGTCCCACTTTCATCTCTGCAGACTGAGCTCGTGCGTCATCCTCGCGCATTCAGCCAATAAAGTGTAGACCTATGTATTTCATAGAACATTATGTCTAGTACTATATAAATTACAATGGTTTAATTGGCATCTTCGGCAAACGACCCGACCGACCGCGACCCGAATATCGTATGACCGCAAGCACTCGTCGCTCATTTTGGATCATCCCGCGCATCACTGATTCACGGGCCTATTTGTAAACCGTTATAGTAAAAAAAAAAAAAAAAAAAAAAAACGGACTTCCAAAATAATCCGGCGGGCCAGAAAATATTGCTGGCGGGCCAGTTTTGGCCCGCGGGCCGCCAGTTGCCGACCCCTGTCCTACAGGAATACGACACTATCACGTATACATGTATAATCTCGTCAGTATTATCAGCAGCGATCGCGTTCCTCAGGAGCCGATTACCCTCCTCCATCCCCAGCTCCACCTCTCGTCAGTCACGATCTGCCATTCTGAATCCCCTTGAATCAGAATAAATTCTCGAATTATGTTGTACTTTAAAATCTTGAATTAAATATATTTGCATACATTCATGTTGGTTCTGTTCTACGGGTTCTATTTACCCCAAGGGGGGTTATTGCTGCTCTTATATCTTACTTACAGAGAAAGGTACTTCTCTCTGTCTTAAAGGGGTCATGACATGAGAAACCAAATTTGCCTTGATCTTTTGGTATATAAGAGGTCTTTGTACCATTAAAACGTCCTGCAAGTTTCATAGCTTAAGACTTCCTCCCCATTATAAACAAATCATTTATTTAATCAAGCTCTAAATACAGCTCGTTCTGGATCCATGGTAAGAAGTGACGTCACGGTACGAAGTGACGTACCAGCGTTTGCATATGACCGCCTCCAGCACAAGACAACTACGCTTTAAGCGCAAGACAACTACGCTCATTTCGCATCGTTGTCGCGCCCGCGCGCCGCGCGCCTCACAAGTGTTCAGTGGACGGACAGCGAGTGGGTCTGTGTACAGGGAGATTACGACGCCGCAGATGTGCTGTTCCTGGCTGTGGACAAACAACATCTGTGAATACGCTGCAGAAAGATCCAGTCGTCAGGGGAAAATGGATGCACTTTATTTTTTGCGGACGTCTCAGTCACGGCAGTGTTAGTTTAAGCGTTTGTTCTATACATTTGAAGGATGACTGTTTTGAGAACAAATCCCAAAATGATGCTGGCTTTGCCAGAAAACTGTTGCTCAAAGATAAGTCCGTGCCGACTATTCTGGGCTCAACAACGACGACGCAAACTGTAAGTAATGTATTTAAAACATTAAACTACTTTTTAAATACGCCGAATCCGCAAATGTTCTGGCTGGGGGCGTTAATAATTGATGCATAGGCACTGACGTTAGCCAATCATAACAGTGGGCGTTAACACTGAACTCTTAAAGGGGAAACACCCCCAAAACAGACTGTCTGAATCAGAGGATGAGAAACAGGGTGGGAAAAGGTCATAAATCACTACATTTTAAAAGTTTTTTGTAAAAAAACTACAGTAATACTATATTTGCACCTAAGGGAACATAATAATAAAATAAAAAAAAACATGTCATGACCCCTTTAAAACAACAAGAATGAACTAAAGAAGGACTGCATACGGTGTTATGTGAAGCAGAGTCGTCCAATATCTACAGTATATGATGATCCTCAAGATTTAGAGACTCTCACTCCAAACCACATTCTGCTCTATACCAAGATGACGCAAAGCCTTTTGAATGTGATCTGGTTGCGAGTAGCTCTCAGTTCCCTTTCTGCACCCACAGAATTTGTTCCATTGTCAGATCTTATATGTTTTACTTGGCTTCTTCTTCAAATGAAACACCAAATGGCCTGGACGCAGGAGTCTGTCTCAAGTGAATGAGCAACTTCAATATGAACAGCTCTACTGGTCATACAGGTAAACAATAATCCATAATTCTATGGGCTCAGAATAATCCACACTCACATTGCTCAAACAGGGTAAATCAGCAACCAATCTTTCTTGTGGCAAATCATCCATTTTTTGTTGTCCTATTTTAGATCTGTTTCTTCTGCACTGTTACGACCGCTAGGGTAATTTGGCAAAAATATATACAAGAATATATTTACAGGACATGAATGTACAAGTCTGTAGCAAACAATGCAAAATAGAATCCAAAATCGTAGTCAACAGGTGTGGGTCAGTTAACAAGAACAATAGTGATGGAACGGATGATCAGAGGTGTCAAGTAACGAAGTACAAATACTTCGTTACATTACTTAAGTAGAAATTTTGGGTATCTATACTTTACTTGAGTAATTATTTTTCAGCCGACTTTTTACTTCTACTCCTTACATTTTCACGCAATTATCTGTACTTTCTACTCCTTACATTTTAAAAATAGCCTCGTTACTCCTATTTAATTTCTGCTTGTTTTCGTTCCCGCTTGTTTTCATTCTGGCTTGTCGTCGTTCAAAAAATGGCCAATTATACTACAATAGATCTGAGTCCCGCCTCCTGAACACTCATCGCTAAACTGATTGGCTTTGTGTTTTCTTTCTAACTTGTGAGAGGCTGTCCGCGCGGCGCGCTGTAGTTACATTTGGTTTGTGCGAAGCGGCAAAACTCCTCCGAAGGAAACCTACTGTAGATGCGGTAAGCGAGGGAGAAATCAACAGTTTTGTGCTCAAGAATACGGGGCAAATCGCGTCAAATATTGCTTTGGGGACAGCCGTTTTTACAATATTGCCTACTGTATGACAATCGCGGGATAAGTGGCAAACATAATCGTTAGTGTGTGTGTGCGTGCGCGCGTGTGTGTGTGAGAGAGAGGTGAGAGAGAGTGTGTGCGTGTGTGTGAGAGAGCGAGTGTGGTGTGAGAGGGAGACTGAGTGTGTGTGTGTGTGTGTGTGTGTGTGTGAGAGAGAGAGAGAGAGAGAGAGAGAGAGAGAGAGAGTGTGTGTGTGTGTGTGTGTGTGTGTGTGTGAGAGAGAGAGAGAGAGAGAGAGAGAGAGAGGGGGGGGGAGAGAGTGTGTGTGTGAGAGAGAAGAGAGAGAGTGTGTGTGTGTGAGAGAGAGAGAGGAGAGAGAGTGTGTGTGTGAGAGAGAAGAGAGAGAGTGTGGAGAGAGAGAAGAGAGAGAGAGTGTGTGTGTGTGAGAGAGAGAGAGAGTGTGCGTGCGTGTGTGTGTGAGAGAGAGAGAGAGAGTGTGTGTGTGGGAGAGAGAGAGTGTGTGTGTGCGCGCAACCATTATAGTGTCAAAATATCCCCACAAAGATGGCAATATCCGAAATCCTTATATGTGGCTGAAACAGGTATACCTGTTATACAGCTATAGCCTAGTGCCTCACAAGTTTTTCAACATTTACATTTTAATATAACATTATAGTCATTATGGCCTTAGAATTTTTTTTTTTTTTTTTTTTTGAGGTGGGGGGGGGGGGTGCACTATAGGCCCCTTTGGCGCGGTCTAAGCTTTTGTCCTTAATGGCATTTTTTGCCTTGCATTACTTTTACTTTTATACTTTAAGTAGTTTTGAAACCATGTACTTTTACACTTTTACTGGAGTAAAAAGCTTGAGTTGATACTTCAACTTCTACAGAAGTCATTTTAAACCCTAGTATCTGTACTTCTACTTGAGTAATGAATGTGAATACTTTTGACACCTCTGCGGATGATTATGGTGCTCTGGTGCTCTGGCGCAGTTTCAAAGCACTTTTGTATCGATGTACCGATGCTTGATTTGAAATGACAATACCACATGATTGATGACATTTGAAGCTTCGAACGTCATGTAGTATCGGAAGGTCGAACAGCTGGTTTGAAAAAATTGCCACTTCGTGACCTCACCTGACCTCACACCGCATAAAAGGGAAATGATTATTGAGGAGGCATTATTTAGACTATTTAACATTACACTTCCCTAAAACATATTTTATATATTTTTTAAACAGAACACCCAAAATATTTTTTCAATTACTATAATTATGTTCACATACTTGTATATTTTATGCATGGTGAATACGTTGACCAGGCTACTCATGACACGAGTTGTGGTGTCATTGGCACAAATTCATTTAGATGACATTAGATAGAACTGTATTGATCCCACTCTTGTATGTCACAGACTTTCAAAGCTTTGTTTGGTCACATGCTAAGTCTGACCACCAGATGTCACTAATGCACATTGTGTTAAAAGCTTTGAGTAATTAACCTTTTTTCGGGACAATTTGATGAAAGCCTTACATGCTTCAGAAAGCCTCGGGTTCCCATCCCTACAGAATAACACTGGTCCCAAAATCACAATCACAAAAACCAACAGTGGCACAACAGTGGCCTCTAGTTGAGTGTTTGGGGTGGTCCTTATATCTGGATCAGGTGTGGAGGAGAACCAATTGCAGCCTCCAACAAATTATCACCAGAAACCGCACACCTGTGACATTGACCAGCACATCCACATCCACAGAGACCGCAGGCTTGATCCACTTGAACCGGCGCTGCCCAGACTGATCGGTTTATGACATCAGAGTATCGCGAGAGCGATTCACAAGCATAAGGAGTCGTCTGCTCTCTGATCGCTCTCGCTGTACTTTGATGTCATAAACCGATCTGTGTAGCGCCGGTTCAAGCCGTGCAAGACGTGGAAAGCGTTGCTGGAACATCTGTGTCAGTACCTGTGAATTCAGCACGGAGGGCAGTGGCTCAGTGGTTCATGTAGGTTGTCTACAAACCGGAAGGTTGGTGGTTCAATCCCCGGTTCCACCTGACCAAGTGTCGAGGTGTCCTTGAGCAAGACACCTAACCCCAGCTGCTTCCGACGAGCTGGATCGCCTTGCATGGCTGTGTAACAGTGTTGTATCTGCGTTGTGTTGAAATCAGATGCACACCAAATCGCACTCAAAGATGTTTATTCTGTTGACAATATAGAACAGCGGTGATCAGATTCAGCAATCACCCTCGTGCATATTCGCGGCCATTCTCACTCTTGACTGGCGTGAGACTAAATGAGTCTTGTATATAAACTACATAATAAACAGTAATTAATAACACATTTGAAACTGGTCTGTATCTGTTGACAATATAGAACAGCGGTGATCAGATTCAGCAATCACCCTCGTGCATATTCTATTGGAAGTGAATATTAAACTTGATATTACAATACATATAACAGTGACACAAACCAAAATCATACAACATACTTCTAAACAAACGTATAACTCAGTATTAGCCCATAAAATGGTTATATAATTACTAAAATATATTTAGCACATGGAGCACTCACTCACCGCGGCCATTCTCACTCTTGACTGGCGCGAGACTAAATGAGTCTACCGGAACCAGTTCGTCATTCCACCAGATCTGGGCGGAGAGTGCAATTAAAGGGGCCATACATGAAAATAAATGTAGCAAGTGGAAGCACATATTAGACCCGTTACACTCCCCCCTGCTGAATTCCACTTGCTTCTGCACCAAAATAAAGAACCAAATTTTCATCAGGTACATAACTTCAAGAACCATATACATTAATAAGAGAAAGAGAGAGAAAAAAAAACGTAGAAAGTGTTCAAAATTTCATGACATTGTCAGTTCAATTCAGTGTAGACACTATTCCCCACAGGAATTAAAGTGAAAAGAGGGGTGGCCAATCCCCTAGACACTCTTAGACAAACATGCCCGTTACATGCTAGCTAAACAATGACAATTCATACATTTGGACACACAAGTTGCTCAGCAGCGAGACCTCACTCCAGTCTCAAATGAATATATCACAATCTCTTTAACCAATATAAACATTACAGTAACATTTGCATTAACCAATAAAGCAAAATGTATACCAGAAAGAAGAAAAGAAAAAGATGAGTTAGCATATAAAACTCAAACAACATGTTTACCCCAGAACTTTTTGCTGGTTCATTATCTCAATGAATCTTGTCACTGCATGGTCTAAACAATCTACCAGCTCTGGATCTCACACGACTTAGGGAACTTCCAGCAGGAAAGTTACGAATACTGATATTCGACACTGAATTGTTTCCCTCAAAATGACCATCAATAGGCGTTGAGACACTCAAAGAAACAGGAGCAGATTTATCAACTTGCTCTGCAGCGGATTCAGGTACACTTCTGTCCATACTCTCAACATCCTCATAACCCTCTGGTCCCAGCTGGGTAGTGTTAGAGCTGTTAATCACATTATGGTCTAATTCATTAGCCTGTGTCGCTTCCACAGCCTGTTTTGGTTCAAGAACATCTGTAGTTTCCTCCATATCATTGGAATCTGCATCATCAGAAGGTAGCTGTGATACCCACGCTCGTGTCCTGTAATCGGTAGCATCTACAGACACATCAGCAACCACAGAATCAACACTCTCTGAGATACTCAGGCGGTTTTCGGTCGGCTCATCTTCCAAGTCATCATCAGGAATTGGAAGAAAGTTGACTGGCATTATAAGGTTACGATGTACAGTCTTTACAACACCAGTACCACTGTGCTGAATTCTGTAGGTATGACTGTCTGCGTTAAGTCCAACAACAGTGTACACAGTATCCTCCCAAAGGTCAGCAAGCTTCCGTTTTCCACGCGCTCCCTTGTTGGCAAGCAAAACTCTATCACCAACATCAATTGGTCCTCCCTTGACTCTCTTATTGTACAAGTCAGCATGTCTCTTAAGCTGTTTCTTGGCAGATGCCTGTGCGATGCACATAGCCTCCTTCATATCTCTCCGAAGAACCTGGACGTAATTGTCATAGTTTACAACATCAGGATCGTAAAGAACAGTTCCAAACACCAGGTCAATGGGCAGCCGTGGAATCCTCCCAAACATCAGCAGGAAAGGAGCATACCCCGTGGTTTCGTGGATGGTGCAATTATACGCAAAAGTCAGAGACTTGAGTACTTGCGGCCATTTGTGCTTGGTCTTTGCCGGCAGAGCACGTATCATATTGCCCAGCGTCCTATTCATCCTCTCACAAGCTCCATTCCCCATTGGATGATATGGAGTTGTCCTCGATTTTTGGACTCCAGCGATATTCAACAGCTCAGCGATCAGGGCACTCTCAAAGTTGGCTCCTCTATCAGAGTGAATTCGGCCTGGAAAGCCATAAACACAGAAGAAGTTATGCCACAGTTGATGTGCCACTGCTTTGGCAGACTGATTTGGACACAAGAAGGCATTGGCCATTTTTGTGAAGTGATCGGTCACGACAAGAACATCCAGGGACCGGTTGCCAGAGTCCTCCGCTGACCAAAAGTCTATGCAGACGAGTTCAAGGGGCTCTGTCGTAATGATGTTCTCCAACGGTGCACGACCTTCCGGTTCAGGTGTCTTGCTGATCACACATCGACGACAGCACTTTACATACCCCCTCACATCCTTCTCCAGGCCAAGCCAAAAGAATCTTTGCCGAGCAAGATACAGAGTCCGCTGCTGACCTTGATGTCCTGCTTGATCGTGAATGCCTTTCAACACCATGGTTTTCACTGCGTCAGGCACGACATACAGGTAGGTTTTCCTCTTGGTGACACCATTCTTTAAAACCCTGTACAACACACCATTCTTCATCAGCAGTTTTCCCCAGTGTTTCATAAGTTTCAAGACAGCTGTCGGCTCATTAATTCGTTCCCTCCTATTTGGTCTCCGTCCTCTCTCGACAAAACAAATCATCCTGCTCAAAACATTATCCTCCTGTTGTCTCTTCATTAGATATTCATGGGACAGCACATCCACGTCTGGTGATTCTGATGGCATTATTGTTTGTGGGAGGTGAGGCAGCAATAAGGCATGAGACTTGGAGTTATCACTATGCCTACATGAGTGCAGAACAGCTTCCACTTCTTGCATTGACATTATTCCAGGTAAGGAAACTTTAGCTGTATAACAGGCAACGGCCACTCCTCCAGCATCGGAAGAACTGTCAAGGGGGTGAGTAGACCAACGAAAGACATCCTGGATACAGCCTGTGCGCACAGCCGCAGCTTCTGCCAGCAATTTATCATAAGGAACTCTCGTCAGACGATGGAGTACACTAGGGTGCACAAAGGGCTCTCGGCTCAGGGCGTCAGCAACTACGTTTTTTGGACCAGGAATGTACTTAATATCAAACATGTATGGTGCTAGTTTAGCAACCCATCTGTGTTCACAAGCATCCAATTTTGCTTTGGACAGAATATACGTTAATGGGTTGTTGTCGGTCCAAACAGTAAATTTCTGACCCCTGAGCCAGTGATGGAATTTGTCACAAATTGCCCATTTCATGGCATAAAATTCTAACCTATGTGCAGGATATCTCGACTGAGCATAGGTGAGCGACTTGCTCGCAAAAGCAATTGGCCTGGCCGTCGTCCCATTGCTAGGAACCTGTGACAATACTGCTCCAAGCCCATTACTAGAAGCATCCACTGAGAGTAGGAAGGGCTCATTGAAATTTGGATGAGCCAACAAGACTTGATCAAGCAAAGCCTGCCTTAATTTCTGAAACGCTCGACTGCATTCCTCAGTCCAATCCGAAGCAGACAACTCTCTATGACACATTCGACGCTTCCATTTTCCACGTGGAGTCTTTCTTCCAGCTGTGAGACTGAACAATGGTTTGGCAATGGCTGAACAGTCTTCAATAAACTGCTGGTAAAACACTACCATACCAGAAAAGACCTTATTTTCTGCTGGCAGGGGACTTTGGTACCCTCAACCATGAGATCATCCTCAGTGACAGAAGCAATGGCTGTGACTTTTTCTGGATCGGTAGCAATACCATCCGCACTGATAATGTGACCCAAAAATTTTACTGAACTCCGCAAGAGGTGACATTTCTTCGGAGCAAGCTTGAGATTGTGAGTCTTGAGACGCTTAAACACCACTTCCAAGCGCTCCAGCGCCAGCTCTTCGCTGGGTGCAAATACAAGGACGTCATCCAGATAACATAATAGACTGTTGAAATTCTGATCCCCGAATATAGTCAACATCATCCGCATGAAAGTGGCCGGACTGTTACACAGTCCCTGCGGTAAACGATTATATTCGTATAACCCAAAAGGTGATGTAAATGCTGTGTATTTTCGGTCATCTTCATGAACTTCTACATTATAATAGCCAGATGTGAGGTCCATGGTTGAAAAATAGGCATTTCCTCCCAAAGCGGCAAGAGCATCTGCTTGATGGGGAAGGGGATGCGCGTCTTTGATTGTGCGAGCATTAATCCAACGAAAGTCTGTGCATATTCTCAAATCTCCTGACTTTTTCCAGACTAGAACAAGAGGAGATGCAAATTCGCTACTAGATTTTCGTATGATCTCACGTTCTTCCATCTCATTCAAAGCCTGCCGAAGTTTGTCATATTGATTCGGCGCAAGGCGTCGATACGGCAACCGAAATGGCTTGTCGTCACTCAGGCGGATACGATGAACAAAGCCTGTTGCTTTTCCACAGTCCAACTTGTGTCTGGAAAATATAGAGTGATACTGAGAGACAAGCTGCACCAGTTTTGCTTTGCAGTCTGCAGACACTTCACACGACTCCACATCCAAGTCAGCTAAGCCTAAGTCGTGTAAGTCTGCCGTGTCGTCAGCAGAACAGGAGTTGTTAGGTCCCACTTTGACTGGTAAACTCAGAGCATCTGTTACACTCATCTCATCCTGTCTGTCAGTTAAAACATCAGCTGTTCTCTGAACTTTGTGCTCTAAATCAAATGAGGAACCATCAGAAAATTCAGAGCAGTCAAAATCCTGCAAAGCCATGCAAGGAAAAGCATCAGCAAGTGTAGAATTCCTTTTCAGAGTCACTGCTTTCTCTGAAGGGTTTATCACTTTAAGCGGAACCCATCCATCTTCACGCATCAACACTACGGTTTTCCCGACCAGCACTGTCCTTGGCCTTGATTTAACTCTATTGGGCTCCAAAATGACAGCGCTGCCAGCTGAGATGTCATGAGTGCTTTGCAGTTTGGCCCAAACTAAGTTTTCAGTCATGGGTCCGAGTGACACTGCCTTTTTGATCTTCACTGTTCCCACTAGGTCAGGGACAGAACCATTTTTCCACTTCTCCACATTGGCTAGTAGATCAAGTAACTTGCTTTGCTCATTGAGATCACACTCACGTTCAGACGCACTCATTAATAACTCTGAAGAACCTCTCAGCTGAAGAATCAAATGTTTCAAGAGGTTACTGCCAAGAATAAGATCATCACTCTGGCCTTCGACTACCAAAGTTGGAACAGTGACATGACAGCCGTACACATTCATATCCAGCTCGCACACTCCTAATGGGTTCATTCTGGTGCCTCCACATCCAACCAAAACAACATCTGTCGGGGCAAGTGAAAGGTTTGATAACACACCAGTACTCAGCAATTGAGGTAAGATCTTGGAGCTCATGGTGCAAGCCATTGATCCAGAGTCGAGCATTGCTTTTGCCTCCACTTTTGCACCAATAATCACTGAAGTGTAGAAGAGATCATCATATGGCTGAAGTTTCTGAGTATTTTGAAAGACAACTGTACATTGAGAACTATACTCTTCGCATACACTTTTATATACAGATTCCATATCGTAATCCAACAGTGATGGGGGGTCATCATTAGGCCTTGCACTCACCCCCTCCACATGCAGGCCTAGTCGTTTCCCGTACGTGGAACAGCATCTGTCTCATGCATCACATTAGCAGTGAAGGCTTTGGCTTTAGGACACTCTGCACGTGCATGACCTGATTTGTAACAAAGAAAACACAGATGATTTGCCCTGCAGTGAAAATGGGTGGTGTGGCCAACATCACCACAGACCTCACATGGTAGGGTAGGCCTCACTCGGTTTCTCTGTGACTTGTTCCATGATTGAAATCATGGAAGACAATGTATTGACTAATAATGATCAAACAGAGTCGAATGTGAGCTTGCTTAAAGAAGCTACTGTGGTTAGAAGAATTGATGGACACACAGACCAGTTCAATGACCTGTTTGCCTGAGTCTTTATCAGACAATGTTAATTTGTGTGAAGTGGACATGGATCAAGCTGTCTTCAAAACTCCTCTAAAAAGGAAAAAGAAAAGCAGAGAAGAAGAATCAAAACAAGCAAGAAAAGAACAGAAGGATGGTACAGAAAGTGAAAGTGAAGTGTCTGATTCTAGTGCTTCAAGTTGTTCACAAAGTGAATGGACATGTTGTGATTACAGTGCTGAAGAAATTAAGAAGTTTTTAAAAATGACAAAAAATCAGAGAGGAGTACAGGTTGCTGATTTTTTCCCAGACCTGAAACGGTTTGCAGAAAGCACTAAGAATCTAATGAGTGAAGGGTGCTTTCTGAATAAAGAAGTATATCGACTGAAAAAATTTGTTTCATCCATCCATCTTCTTCCGCTTATCCGGGGCCGGGTCGCGGGGGCAGCAGTCTAAGCAGAGATGCCCAGACTTCCCTTTCCCTAGCCACTTCTTCTAGCTCTTCCGGGGGGACACCGAGGCGTTCCCAGGCCAGCCGAGAGACATAGTCTCTCCAGCGTGTCCTAGGTCTTCCCCGGGGTCTCCTCCCGGTGGGACGTGCCCGGAACACCTTCCCAGGAAGGCGTCCAGGAGGCATCCGGAACAGATGCCCGAGCCACCTCAGCTGACCCCTCTCGATGTGGAGGAGCAGCGGCTCTACTCTGAGCTCCTCCCGAGTGACCGAGCTCCTCACCCTATCTCTAAGGGATCGCCCAGCCACCCTGCGGAGAAAGCTCATTTCGGCCGCCTGTATCCGGGATCTTGTCCTTTCGGTCATGACCCAAAGCTCATGACCATAGGTGAGAGTAGGAACGTAGATTGACCGGTAAATCGAGAGCTTCGCCTTGCGGCTCAGCTCTTTCTACACCACGACAGACCGGTACATTGTCCGCATTACTGTGGAAGCTGCACCGATCCGTCTGTCAATCTCCCGTTCCATCCTTCCCTCACTCGTGAACAAGACCCCAAGATACTTGAACTCCTCCACTTGAGGCAGGAACTCTCCACCAACCTGAAGTAGGCAAGCCACCTTTTTCCGACTGAGGACCATGGCCTCGGATTTGGAGGTGCTGATTCTCATCCCAGCCGCTTCACACTCGGCTGCAAACCGTCCCAGTGCATGCTGAAGGTCCTGGTCTGATGGGGCCAACACGACAACATCATCCGCAAAAAGCAGAGACGAAATCGTGTTGTTCCCAAACCAGACACCCTCCGGCCCCTGGCTGCGCCTAGAAATTCTGTCCATAAAAATTATGAACAGAACCGGCGACAAAGGGCAGCCCTGCCGGAGTCCAACATGCACCGGGAAGAAGTCTGACTTACTGCCGGCAATGCGAACCAAGCTCCTGCTTCGGTCGTACAGGGACCGGACAGCCCTTAGCAAGGACCCCGGACCCCATACTCCCGGAAGCACCCTCCACAGGCCGCCACGAGGGACACAGTCGAATGCCTTCTCCAAATCCACAAAGCACATGTGGATTGGTTGGGCAAACTCCCATGAACCCTCCAGCACCCTGTAGAGGGTATAGAGCTGGTCCAGTGTTCCACGGCCCGGACGAAAACCGCACTGTTCCTCCTGAATCCGAGGTTCTACTATCGGCCGTATTCTCCTCTCCAGTACCCTGGCATAGACTTTCCCAGGGAGGCTGAGAAGTGTGATCCCCCTATAGTTGGAACACACCCTCCGGTCCCCCTTTTTAAAAAGAGGGACCACCACCCCCGGTCTGCCATCCCAGAGGCACTGTCCCCGACCGCCACGCGATGCTGCAGATGCGTGTCAGCCAAGACAGCCCCGCAACATCCAGAGACTTGAGGTACTCAGGGCGGATCTCATCCACCCCCGGTGCCTTGCCACCGAGGAGTTTTTTGACTACCCCGGTGACTTCAGCTTGGGTGATGGACGAGTCCACCTCTGAGACCTCAGCCTCTGCTTCCTCCATGGAAGACGTGACGGCGGGATTGAGGAGATCCTCGAAGTATTCCTTCCACCGTCCGACAACATCCCCAGTTGAGGTCAACAGCTGCCCACCTCCACTGTAAACAGCGTTGGTAGGGCACTGCTTCCCTCTCCTGAGTCGCCGGACGGTTTGCCAGAATCTCTTCGAGGCCAGCCGATAGTCCTTTTCCATGGCCTCACCGAACTCCTCCCAGGCCTGAGTTTTTGCCTCCACAACCACCCGGGCTGCAGTTCGCTTGGCCTGCCGGTACCCGTCAGCTGCTTCAGGAGTCCCACAAGCCAACCAGGCCCGATAGGACTCCTTCTTCAGCTTGACGGCATCCTTTACTTCCGGTGTCCACCACCGGGTTCGGGGATTGCCGCCTCGACAGGCACCGGAGACCTTACGGCCACAGCTCCGAGCGGCCGCTTCGACAATGGAGGTGGAGAACATGGTCCACTCGGACTCAATATCTCCAGCCTCCCTCGGGATCCGGTCGAAGCTCCGCCGGAGGTGGGAGTTGAAGATCTCTCTGACAGGAGACTCGGCCAAACGTTCCCAGCAGACCCTTACAGTACGCTTGGGTCTGCCGAGTCTGTCCAGCTTCCTCTTCCGCCATCGGATCCAACTCACCACCAGGTGGTGATCAGTTGACAGCTCCGCCCCTTTCTTTACCCGAGTGTCCAAGACATACGGCCGCAGGTCAGATGAAACGACCACAAAGTCGATCATCGACCTACGGCCTAGGGTGTCCTGGTGCCACGTGTACTGATGGACACCCTTATGCTTGAACATGGTGTTCGTTATGGACAAACTGTAACTAGCACAGAAGTCCAATAACTGAACACCGCTCGGGTTCAGATCAGGGGGGCCGTTCATCCCAATCACGTCCCTACACTGTCGTTGCCCACGTGGGCGTTGAAGTCCCCCAGTAGAACGACGGAGTCTCCAGTCGGAGCACTTTCCAGCACCCCTCCCAGAGACTCCAAGAAGGCCGGGTACTCTGCACTGCCGTTTGGCCCGTAGGCACACACGACAGTGAGAGACCTATCCCCAACCCGTAGGCGCAGGGAAACGACCCTCTCATTCACCGGGGTAAACTCCAACACATGGCGGCTGAGTTGGGGGGCTATGAGCAAACCCACACCAGCCCGCCGCCTCTCACCATGGGCAACTCCAGAGTGGTGAAGAGTCCATCCTCTATCAAGGAGTGTGGTTCCAGAGCCTAAGCCGTGCGTAGAGGTGATTCCAACTATCTCTAGTTGGAACCTCTCAACCTCACGCACAATCTCAGGCTCCTTTCCCGCCAGCGAGGGTGACGTTCCACGCCCTAGAGCTAGTTTCCGTGTCCAGGGATCGGGTTGTCGAGGCCCCCGCCTTCGACTGCCGCCCGATCCTCTATGCACCGGCCCCTTACGGCCCCTCCTGCAGGTGGTGAGCCCACGGGAAGGCGGCCCCACGTCGCTCCTTCGGGCTGAGCCCGGCCGGACCCAGTGGGGGGAGGCCCGGCCACCAGGCGCTCGCATACGAGCCCCAACCCCGGGCCTGGCTCCAGGGTGGGGCCCCGGCTGCGCCATACCGGGCGACGTCACGGTCCTCGATTTAATTTTCTTCATAAAGGGCTTTTTGAACTACTCTTAGTCTGACCCGTCGCCTAGGACCTGTTTGCCTTGGGAGACCCTACCAGGGGCATATAGCCCCGGACAACATAGCTCCTAGGGTCATTCGGGTACTCAAACCCCTCCACCACGTTAAGGTGGCAGTTCAAGGAGGGGCAATTTGGGGAAAATTTGTTTCAAAAATCCAAAATCAGCTGAATAATAATGATGACAAAGTGGCATAACTCTTTTATCTTGAGTGGCTGTGTGTTTCTGTATGGCTTATTTTTTTTGTTTCCTTTTTTTCTTTACACATGGCAGATATCTGTATAGCATCTTTAAATGTGAACGGAGCCAGAGATGATGTAAAGAGAATGCTAGTGTATGAGACAATGAGACAGAAACAACTTGATGTTCTTTTTTTACAAGAAACACACGGTGATGATGTAAATGTTACAGATTGGATAAAAGAATGGAATGGTCATATATTTCTAAGTCATAAAACTTCACGTAGTGGAGGAGTTGCCATCTTGTTTGCAAATAATTTTACTCCATGCTCTTTTAAGATGGAGGAAATAGTGAAGGGTAGACTTCTGAAAATTCAAGCCCTTTTTGAAAAATATGTTCTGGTTTTTATTTGTGTATATGCCCCCACTTTACCAATAGAGAGAGTGGCTTTTTTAGATATTTTATGCTCAACTCTAGATAAATGCAGTGGTGAAGATTATTTATTTCTTGGTGGAGATTTTAATTGTGTTGAGCAAAATATTGATCGCAACCATATTGAACCACATATGCCTTCTCGCAAGCGGCTTTGCGAAATAATTGAAAGAAATGACCTATGTGATGTTTGGAGAAGTCTAAATGGAAATGTAAGGCAATATACATGGGCTCATGCCCATGAAAATCTTTTGTCTTTAGCAAGACTAGATAGATTTTACAGTTTCAATCACCATCAAAGTGTTTTTAAGAGTTGTGTAATAAATCCAGTTGGTTTTTTCAGACCACAGTTTAGTTATTTGCAGTGTTTTCTTCAATTCTGCCTCACCAAGGAGTGCATATTGGCACTTTAACACTGCTCTGATAAATGATGCTTTTTTTAAGGAGACTTTTGCATTTTTTGGGGAAAATTTCAAGAATGAAAAGGTTTCTTTTTCTTCTCTGCAGAGTTGGTGGGATTTTGGCAAGACTCAAATCAAGGTTTTTTGTCAACAGTATATTCAAAATATCACAAAGGAGACAGTTAAGTCTATAAGAGTTTTAGAAACTGAAATTTTAAATTTTCAAGATATGGCACAATTAAGTGGAAATCAAGCATATATCGATTCTCTTTTTTTAAAGAAAACTGCTTTATCTGACCTACAAGAGATGAAGGCACAGGGGGGCACTGGTCAGATCGCGTTTTAAAACTGTCGAACAGATGGATGTACCGTCTAAATATTTTTTCGGTTTGGAAAAAAAGAATGGCCAGAAAGGTTTTATCCATTCGTTACTTTCTGAGTCTGGATCTTTGTTGTCAGACTCTAAGGAAAGAAGAGAAAGAGCAGTTAGTTTTTATGAAAAACTTTATAAATCCGAATATGAAGAAAATAAAGACCTAGAGAAGTTTTTTTTTTTGGAAAATTACCAAAAATGTCGAAAAAAGCGAATATAGCACTTTCAAAGCCTATTGGCTTGGAAGAATTGTTTAAAGCTCTTCAAGGAATGGAGAACGGTAAAGTTCCTGGGATGGATGGAATCCCGGTTGAGTTTTACAAAAGTTTTTGGTCTGTTATCGGAAAAGATTTGTTAGTAGTTCTTAATGACAGTTTAACCAAAGGATTATTGCCCGTAAGTTGTAAAAGAGCGGTGTTGACCCTTTTGCCTAAGAAAGGTAATTTAAGTGATATAAAAAATTGGAGACCCGTGTCCTTATTGTGTTGTGATTATAAACTGTTATCTAAAGTACTAGCTACCCGATTGGGTGAAGTTTTAGATGAAGTCATTCACCCTGACCAGTCGTACTGTGTACCTGGCAGGTCAATTTTTGATAACATTCATTTAATTAGAGACTTGTTTGATGTTTCTAAAATGTTTGGTCTTGATATAGGCTTGATTTCGTTAGATCAAGAAAAAGCCTGTTGATCGTGTAGAACACGATTATTTGTGGAAGACTCTTCAGGCTTTTGGTTTTAATTCTGAATTTTTAGCTTATGTTAAAGTCTTATATTGTGATATTGAGAGTATTCTGAAGATTAATGGTGGCTTGTGTGCTCCTTTTAAAGTGTGTCATGGAGTAAGACAAGGTTGTTCACTGTCAGGGTTTTTATATACCCTCGCGATAGAACCACTTTTAAGTGTTTTAAGGAGAGTTCTAGAAGGAGTGCCTTTACAAAATTGTAAGACGACTTTGTGTCTGTCTGCGTATGCAGATGATGTAATAGTAATGATTAATAAACAAAATGAGGTTGATTTATTACTAAAGACATTAAAAGATTTTGGTTTAATTTCTTCTGCAAGAATTAATTGGAATAAAATTGAGGCAGTTTTAATGGGAGAGTGGAAAAGTAGAGTGCCACCAAATCTTCCAGGTGGTTTATGTTGGACAAGAGATGGTCTGAGATATTTGGGAGTATATCTAGGAAATGAAATGGTAGCTCAAAAAAAGTGGATTGGAACTGTTGAAAAACTTAAGTGCCGACTTGAAAAATGGAAATGGCTTGTACCAAATTTATCATACAGAGGACGTACTTTGGTGATTAACAATTTGGTGGCTTCCTCTTTGTGGCACCGGATGGCTTGCATCAACCCACCGGCTTATTTACTTGGAAAAATCCAGTCTGTTTTATTGGACTTTTTTTGGGACAAGTTACACTGGATACCACACAATATCTTGTATTTAAAAAAAGAAGAAGGGGGTCAAGGACTTATACATGTACAAAGCAGGACTGCAGCCTTTCGGCTACAATTCATACAACGCTTGCTTACCAGTTCAGAGAACTTGGCTTGGAAGTCAGTGGCCTGTGCTATTCTTAAATCCGTTGATGAACTCTGTTTAAGTAAACATTTATTTCTGATGGATCCAAAAAGAATCAACATATCGAAGCTTCCTGTTTTTTATAGAAATCTGTTTAAAATATGGGACCTTTTTAAAGTGAAAAGATTTGAGAGTACAGATTCTCTTTTTTGGTTACTGGAAGAACCCATGATTTATGGTGCTCGTCTAGATATTTCAGATACATGTGGACTATCAAATGGTGTTTTTATTAAATCAAAGATTGTAATACTGGGGCGTTTAATCAATGTGACTGGTCCCTGTTTTAAAAATGTGGAAAATGTGGCTGCCTCATTAGGTATTAAATCTGTTCGAATTGTTGAGAAATTTCTTCAGAATTTGCAATCTGTATTCACAGTAAAAGAGTTGAACATGCTTGATAATTGTTTTGCTAAAAAACTTGTGCCTAGTGATAATGATGCCTTTCCAAAGTGTTTTTTGTCCCCAAATATAGGGGAATAATCTGGAGTTTTTTTTTGAAAATGTATCGGATATGGATTTATATGAAGTTGGGGGAAAAGTTTTTTACAATGCTTGTGTGAAAGCTTTCAACAAAAAAGGTTTGCATGAAAGGGTTGATTCACCTTGGCGCACCATTTTTGAAGTTGATAAAGATGTAAAACCAGAGTGGAGGGCAATTTACAAGCCACCATTAACAAAAAGAATTGGAGACTTACAGTGGAGAATTATACATGGTATAATTGCTGTTAATTCTTTTATTTCTATTTTAAATCCAAATGTTAGTGAAGAGTGCCCTTTTTGTTCTCAAAGAGAAACTGTTTTTCATGTGTTCATGTACTGCTCAAGACTTAAGCCTTTATTTGACTTGTTGAAGGACATTTTCACTTGTTTTGATGAAAAATTTACTGTACCAGTTTTTATTTTTGGTTTTAAATATACCGAAGAAGACAATATGAATGTCAATTGATAAACTTTATTGTAGGCAAGGCAAAAATGGCAATATATGTTAGCAGAAAGAAAAAAATTGAACAAGAAGGTGATTACAATGTTGTAATGATGTTTGCAGCTATGGTTAAATCTAGACTGCTAATTGATTTTTATTTTTATAAAGCTACTAACTGTCTAGAAGCGAAAATGTATGGTGTCATAGAGGGGCATTGTGTTCTGTTATGGAGAATGAAATTCACTTTTCACATTTTCTATAAATATGATGTGATTTATATTTTAATGTTTTTAGATTTTTAAATATTTCTGTAATAAATATTTTTTTTAAAAATCAATCTCTCTCTCTCTCTCCTTCTCCATCAAACTTTTTATACATATCAGAAATTCAGTCCATTTAAAGCAGACAGACAGATTTGCCATTCAATTAATTGACATTGCCCATTTAAAACACTATAAGCCACTTAAAGCACAGACACTTAGTCCATTTAAAACAGGCAGCTAGCTAATGCAGAAGTTAGCACGTTTCCCAGTGAACACTACGATCCATAGCCAGGTCTTTATCACTCATTACTGCCTGTCGAGCAGTCCTGCAGTTTTGTTGAAAGCCGACAGCACACATGGTTGGAAACAGTGACACTGAACTGACATTGATTGGTAGTTGATGACCACAAGATCATGTAGGTAAGTGTCTCTGCGGGACACAAGTGGGTGTTACTCAATCATGGGGAATGATGGGCATATCCAACTGCTTTACCTGATTTGATTTATCCATTGGGGGTTTGGTTTAGGGCTGGGCCATCATGATTTTATCAAGTTTGTTGAAAATGACTGAAAAACATCCATTGTAGTTTGAAAATGGCCACTGATTGATAAATGCCCATTTTGGTTTTGCATGTGCACTTCTTAGTAGTCTAAGGCTATGTTCAGACGAAGTCTGTTTTTTGTGCATATCAGATTGAAATCCGATCAGATATAGCTAGTGTGAACGGCAGTTCAGTTTCAAGCTACATTAATATGTGGTTTGAAATACTATTCAAATCTCATTTCTGGAAATCCATTTTAGTCTGACTGCTCTGATCGGATTTGCGTGGTTTACACGGCAAGTAAAACGGAAAAGGTGCCGGACGAGCAGAAAAGATAATTTAGCCAGAGGCTTTTTTTAAACCAGCGGAGACGACAGCACTGAATAAAGCCGCTCAAACCTCCTCCGGTTCTGCCACTGAAGATGCAGTCGTCCAACGCGCCGGATACACATGCTCATGGCTGTGTTGCGCCGGATACAAATGCTCATGGCTGTGTTGCGCCGGATACAAATGTTCATGGCTGTGTTGCGCCGGATACACATGCTCACGGCTGTGTTGTGCCGGATACACATGCTCATGGCTGTGTTGTGCCGGATACACATGCTCACGGCTGTGTTGTGCGGATACACATGCTCACGGCTGTGTTGCGCCGGATACAAATGCTCATGGCTGTGTTGCGCCGGATACACATGCTCACGGCTGTGTTGCGCCGGATACACATGCTCACGGCTGTGTTGCGCCGGATACAAATGCTCATGGCTGTGTTGTGCCGGATACACATGCTCACGGCTGTGTTGCGCCGGATACAAATGCTCACGGCTGTGTTGCGCCGGATACAAATGCTCATGGCTGTGTTGCGCCGGATACAAATGCTCATGGCTGTGTTGCACCGGATACAAATGCTCATGGCTGTGTTGCGCCGGATACAAATGCTCATGGCTGTGTTGCGCCGGATACAAATGCTCATGGCTGTGTTGTGCCGGATACAAATGCTCATGGCTGTGTTGCGCCGGATACAAATGCTCATGGCTGTGTTGCGCAGGATAAAAATGCTCATGGCTGTGTTGTGCCGGATACAAATGCTCATGGCTGTTGCGCCGGATAAAAATGCTCATGGCTGTGTTGCGCCGGATACAAATGCTCATGGCTGTGTTGCGCCGGATACTCTTGCTCATGGCTGTGTTGTGCCGGATACAAATGCTCATGGCTGTGTTGCGCAGGATAAAAATGCTCATGGCTGTGTTGTGCCGGATACAAATGCTCATGGCTGTTGCGCCGGATAAAAATGCTCATGGCTGTGTTGCGCCGGATACAAATGCTCATGGCTGTGTTGCGCCGGATACAAATGTTCATGGCTGTGTTGCGCCGGATACTCTTGCTCATGGCTGTGTTGTGCCGGATACTCTTGCTCATGGCTGTGTTGCGCCGGATACAAATGTTCATGGCTGTGTTGTGCCGGATACTCTTGCTCATGGCTGTGTTGTGCCGGATACTCTTGCTCATGGCTGTGTTGTGCCGGATACACATGCTCATGGCTGTGTTGCGCCGGATAAAAATGCTCATGGCTGTGTTGTGCCGGATACACATGCTCATGGCTGTGTTGCGCCGGATAAAAATGCTCATGGCTGTGTTGCGCCGGATACAAATGCTCATGGCTGTGTTGCGCCGGATACTCTTGCTCATGGCTGTGTTGCGCCGGATACAAATGCTCATGGCTGTGTTGCGCCGGATACAAATGTTCATGGCTGTGTTGCGCCGGATACTCTTGCTCATGGCTGTGTTGTGCCGGATACTCTTGCTCATGGCTGTGTTGCGCCGGATACTCTTGCTCATGGCTGTGTTGTGCCGGATACTCTTGCTCATGGCTGTGTTGTGCCGGATACTCTTGCTCATGGCTGTGTTGTGCCGGATACTCTTGCTCATGGCTGTGTTGCGCCGGATACTCTTGCTCATGGCTGTGTTGTGCCGGATACACATGCACATGGCTGTGTTGCGCTGGATGCTGTGTTGCGCCGGATACTCTTGCTCATGACTGTGTTGTGCCGGATACTCATGCTCATGGCTGTGTTGCGCCGGATACACATGCACATGGCTGTAATGCGCTGGATGCTGTGTTGCGCCGGATACACATGCTCATGGCTGTGTTGTGCCGGATGCACATGCTCATGGCTGTGTTGCGCCGGATACACATGCTCATGGCTGTGTTGCGCTGGATGCTGTGTTGTGCCGGATACACATGCTCATGGCTGTGTTGTGCCGGATACACATGCTCATGGCTGTGTTGCGCCGGATACAAATGCTCATGGCTGTGTTGTGCCGGATACACATGCTCATGGCTGTGTTGCGTCGGATACAAATGCTCATGGCTGTGTTGCGTCGGATACACATGCTCATGGCTGTGTTGCGCCGGATACAAATGCTCATGGCTGTGTTGCGCCGGATACAAATGCTCATGGCTGTGTTGTGCCGGATACAAATGCTCATGGCTGTGTTGCGCCGGATACTCATGCTCATGGCAGTGTTGTGCCGGATACAAATGCTCATGGCTGTGTTGCGCTGGATACTCATGCTCATGGCTGTGTTGCGCCGGATACACATGCTCATGGCTGTGTTGCGCCGGATACACATGCTCATGGCTGTGTTGCGCCGGATACAAATGCTCATGGCTGTGTTGCACCGGATGCACATGCTCATGGCTGTGTTGCGCCGGATACTCATGCTCATGGCTGTGTTGCGCCGGATACAAATGCTCATGGCTGTGTTGCACCGGATGCACATGCTCATGGCTGTGTTGCGCCGGATACACATGCTCATGGCTGTGTTGCGCCGGATACACATGCTCATGGCTGTGTTGCGCCGGATACTCATGCTCATGGCTGTGTTGCGCCGGATACAAATGCTCATGGCTGTGTTGTGCCGGATACAAATGCTCATGGCTGTGTTGTGCCGGATACTCATGGCTGTGTTGCACCGGATACAAATGCTCATGGCTGTGTTGCGCTGGATACAAATGCTCATGGCTGTGTTGTGCCGGATACAAATGCTCATGGCTGTGTTGCGCCAGATACAAATGCTCATGGCTGTGTTGCGCCGGATACACATGCTCATGGCTGTGTTGCGCCAGATACAAATGCTCATGGCTGTGTTGCGCCGGATACACATGCTCATGGCTGTGTTGCGCCAGATACAAATGCTCATGGCTGTGTTGTGCCGGATACACATGCTCATGGCTGTGTTGTGCCGGATACAAATGCTCATGGCTGTGTTGTGCCGGATACAAATGCTCATGGCTGTGTTGCGCCGGATACAAATGCTCATGGCTGTGTTGCGCCGGATACTCATGCTCATGGCTGTGTTGTGCCGGATACAAATGCTCATGGCTGTGTTGCGCCGGATACTCATGCTCATGGCTGTGTTGCGCCCGGATACACATGCTCATGCTCATGGCTGTGTTGCGCCGGATACACATGCTCATGGCTGTGTTGCGCCGGATACAAATGCTCATGGCTGTGTTGCGCCGGATACACATGCTCATGGCTGTGTTGCGCCGGATACAAATGCTCATGGCTGTGTTGCGCCGGATACAAATGCTCATGGCTGTGTTGCGCCGGATACACATGCTCATGGCTGTGTTGCGCCGGATACAAATGCTCATGGCTGTGTTGCGCCGGATACACATGCTCATGGCTGTGTTGCGCCGGATAAACATGCTCATGGCTGTGTTTTGCCAGATACACATGCTCATGGCTGTGTTGCGTCGGATACACATGCTCATGGCTGTGTTGCGCCGGATACAAATGCTCATGGCTGTGTTGCGCCGGATACAAATGCTCATGGCTGTGTTGCGCCGGATACAAATGCTCATGGCTGTGTTGCGCCGGATACAAATGCTCATGGCTGTGTTGCGCCGGATACAAATGCTCATGGCTGTGTTGCGCCAGATACACATGCTCATGGCTGTGTTGCGCCGGATACAAATGCTCATGGCTGTGTTGCGCCGGATACAAATGCTCATGGCTGTGTTTTGCCGGATACACATGCTCATGGCTGTGTTGCGTCGGATACACATGCTCATGGCTGTGTTGCGCCGGATACAAATGCTCATGGCTGTGTTGCGCCGGATACAAATGCTCATGGCTGTGTTGCGCCGGATACAAATGCTCATGGCTGTGTTGCGCCGGATACACATGCTCATGGCTGTGTTGTGCCGGATGCTCATGCACATGGCTGTGTTGCACCGGATGCACATGCTCATGGCTGTTGCGCCGGATACAAATGCTCATGGCTGTGTTGCGCCGGATGCTCATGCACATGGCTGTGTTGCACCGGATGCACATGCTCATGGCTGTGTTGCGCCGGATACACATGCTCGTGGCTGTGTTGTGCCGGATACAAATGCTCATGGCTGTGTTGCACCGGATGCACATGCTCATGGCTGTGTTGCGCCGGATACACATGCTCGTGGCTGTGTTGTGCCGGATACAAATGCTCATGGCTGTGTTGCGCCGGATACACATGCTCATGGCTGTGTTGCGCCGGATACAAATGCTCATGGCTGTGTTGTGCCGGATACAAATGCTCATGGCTGTGTTGTGCCGGATACAAATGCTCATGGCTGTGTTGTGCCGGATACACATGCTCATGGCTGTGTTGTGCCGGATACAAATGCTCGTGGCTGTGTTGTGCCGGATACAAATGCTCATGGCTGTGTTGTGCCGGATACACATGCTCATGGCTGTGTTGTGCTGGATACAAATGCTCATGGCTGTGTTGCGCCGGATACTCATGCTCATGGCTGTGTTGCGCCGGATACAAATGCTCATGGCTGTGTTGCGCCGGATACACATGCTCATGGCTGTGTTGTGCTGGATACAAATGCTCATGGCTGTGTTGTGCCGGATACAAATGCTCATGGCTGTGTTGTGCCGGATACAAATGCTCGTGGCTGTGTTGTGCCGGATACAAATGCTCATGGCTGTGTTGCGCCGGATACACATGCTCATGGCTGTGTTGTGCCGGATACAAATGCTCATGGCTGTGTTGTGCCGGATACAAATGCTCATGGCTGTGTTGTGCCGGATACAAATGCTCATGGCTGTGTTGTGCCGGATACACATGCTCATGGCTGTGTTGTGCCGGATACAAATGCTCATGGCTGTGTTGTGCCGGATACAAATGCTCATGGCTGTGTTGTGCCGGATACACATGCTCATGGCTGTGTTGTGCCGGATACAAATGCTCGTGGCTGTGTTGTGCCGGATACAAATGCTCATGGCTGTGTTGTGCCGGATACACATGCTCATGGCTGTGTTGTGCTGGATACAAATGCTCATGGCTGTGTTGCGCCGGATACTCATGCTCATGGCTGTGTTGCGCCGGATACAAATGCTCATGGCTGTGTTGCGCCGGATACACATGCTCATGGCTGTGTTGTGCTGGATACAAATGCTCATGGCTGTGTTGCGCCGGATACTCATGCTCATGGCTGTGTTGCGCCGGATACTCATGCTCATGGCTGTGTTGTGCCGGATACAAATGCTCATGGCTGTGTTGTGCCGGATACAAATGCTCATGGCTGTGTTGCGCCGGATACAAATGCTCGTGGCTGTGTTGTGCCGGATACAAATGCTCATGGCTGTGTTGTGCCGGATACACATGCTCATGGCTGTGTTGTGCCGGATACAAATGCTCATGGCTGTGTTGTGCCGGATACACATGCTCATGGCTGTGTTGTGCCGGATACAAATGCTCATGGCTGTGTTGTGCCGGATACAAATGCTCATGGCTGTGTTGTGTCCGGATACAAATGCTCATGGCTGTGTTGCGCCGGATACACATGCTCATGCTCATGGCTGTGTTGTGCCGGATACAAATGCTCATGGCTGTTTTGCGCCGGATACAAATGCTCATGGCTGTGTTGCGCCGGATACTCATGCTCATAGCTGTTTTGCGCCGGATACAAATGCTCATAGCTGTGTTGCGCCGGATACAAATGCTCATGGCTGTGTTGTGCCGGATACAAATGCTCATAGCTGTTTTGCGCCGGATACAAATGCTCATAGCTGTGTTGCGCCGGATACAAATGCTCATAGCTGTGTTGCGCCGGATACAAATGCTCATAGCTGTGTTGCGCCGGATACAAATGCTCATGGCTAACCCTAACTCCGTTGCAACGAGGTGGAGAAGAACGAAACTGGATTCTGTAATCTCTCTCTATTATCTGCAGGACCCATGGAGATATATTCGGCAGATTCTTCCACTCTGTCAGAAAATCTACTAAGGGTACCAGTCTCTCGAGAGACTATTGTAACAGCCACTTCGCTGACCTGAAGCATCCTGGCAGGAAACGACCGAACTGACTGTTTCTGAACCCCCCTCAGAGGCTGCCAGTTTGACACTGTGTCGTGGTGACACTGAGCCATGTGCTCGCTGGAGACCGCTGTGCCCGAGGCACCACGGGTGGCGTGGTTGGCTGAACGGCCTCCTGAGGGCATAGAGGTGGGGCGGGCACCGTATACTGAGGTGTACACCGCTCCACCCCGGTCGGGGTTGCCCTCAGAGGTCTGACACCAGTGGCATCAGGACCTTGGCCGAAGCCTTTTTCACAGAAAAACAGTCCTCAGATCCATCTTCTGCTTTAAAGGCTTGTGTTCAGAATGCCATTCCGGTCCCCAATCTTTCTGAGGGGGAGCACAGGAAATACAGTCTGCCTGTACAAGGAGTTTGTTCATGGCTAGTGCTGATCCGCCCAGCAGCCCCATTTACAATGTTATGAACTCCAAACCAAACAAAGATTGAGATGGAGAATCTTCAATTCCCTTAACTCGATGCTCAGCACATCTATCTCCTCGGAGGTGGACAGCTGTAGCACCAAATTATACCATTTAATTCCTCAAAATGAAATGTAGTAAAAGATCAACCAGGCAAGTTAACACGGTCTGGAGGAAATGCTGAACTTATACATGAATCTAACTAATGAAAGTCAGATAAGCAAATTTAAATGCAGCCCACTTATTTAATTCCTCAGAATCAAACAGCAAAAAAATCAACCAGACAAGTTAATTTAGTCTGGATGAAAGGCTGAATATCTATTTATATATATATAGCTTATATATAAAAATAGTTTCAACATACAATAAAAAAATAATCATAAATTCATAGCTTGCAATACAATGTGTATCTCTTGAATCACAGCATTTGCATAACCACTGGATTCTTATTGCAGTCTTTTTTTAAATAAACAGCAGCATGGGGAAACTCCCGAGAGTGAACACACGTCGGTAATGTTCATGAATGAACGTAGCCAGTCCACTATTATTATTGCAGACCCGTAATCTACACACTACCTCAGCACACGCCAGATCCGAGATCGAGTAACAGAATCTTTATTGCAGACTCGTAATCTACACGCTACCTCAGCAAACGTGAGATCCGAGCCAAACAAATCTTTATTGCCTTTCTTCCCTCGAGAAGACAGCCCTCAGGAGCAGAGCTAAACTCTCCATAGTGCAAATGTTACACGTCTGGAATTTATGAATGAACACTGTCAGTCCCCTTTTACTAGAGCTTACCGTGCATTCTCCACTCCCAAACACACAACACATGAATCGCGTGTGGGACAATGAAGCGAGGGCAGCGAGGAACACGCGATCCAAAGCTGTTTGCTCCCCATACTCCTGTCTAGATCGTGTGTATCCCCACCTGTAAAGACAGAGGGCAGGGAGGAATGATCTAAGGTTGTTCTGTTCGCCATAATATCTATGCTTGAGACTGAAATACTGACAGACAACAATAAATAAGACAGACAGTGTAACACAGAGCGCTAGCTAAGGCACAAAAGCTAGCGCAGTTCTGAACCGGATGTCCTGTATCCTGGTCGTCACGTCACCCGCCCGTGACGCCCACTCTCTTGACACCAGTGCTTCTGACGCAATCACGCAGGAGCGTTCCCAAAGCGTCGTCGACGCATCGCGAGTTCCCACGAAAGGGAGCAACATCATCAGCTGGATCTCATGGCATGGGTTTTGTTTTATGGGAAGAAAAAAAAAAATTATATGGGTGATCTTTCTCAATACTCCACTTTCGTAGCATGTTTGTGGCTTCCAAGTCTCAGCAATATAAGCACGCATCATCCGGTTGGTGAAGCTCGCTCTCATCGGCTAAACTCGTCACTTTAATAGGAAATGGACTGAGATGGCCGTAGTTCAGAGGTGTTTATTTCTCTTCGTATTCCTCGAAAGAGTTTCACTACACACCTGCCTGGAAGTTTGACCTTTGACCTAATGACCTTGATCAGCTGCTTCAGGTGTGTTTAATTAGGGCTGGGATAAACTGGACATCCCAGCCATAGTGATTTCATTGGATATTGAGTTAATAGATTTTTAGAAAAATAGATTAAATAAACTGATTTTAATGATACAAAAATCATAGTTAGTATGTTTTGTGTTGAGCTATTTTAAAGAAAGTGAATCATTCTGTGTTTAGCATATTAATATTCTTGAATGTGACTGTGTGACAACTGAATTGACTTGATCTTAAGTAACATCATTCTTTCTTTTTTCAGATTTCAGGGAAGTCAAAGAAAAGATGCGGCCGTCTGATGGAAAATCTGAACCGTTGGACCACCTGTAGTTATAATGCTTTCTGAAACTAGTTTCATTTTTAAAGATTGTAATACTTTTGTCCCACTTTTTTTTAAAGATTGATCTTTTATATTTTTTCGTCATTTATTGTGTTAAACTGTTAAATGGAATAAAAATCGACTCAACTGCTGGAAAGGTGTCATTTATATTTGAAAAGGTTTCCCCCAAACTTTGAATTGGTCAGGAATTGTTGGCATAACAGTGAAGTGTAGCTGGTTAGTCCTAAGGGTTTAGTCTAGTTAATAAAGTCTTGTTTGACTAACAGGTTAGTTGATTGTGGTATTGTCACAGGTCGGGGCGGGCCAAGCCAGACTGCACCCACCCCTGAAAACCGGGAACCACCTCGAGGAACGGGTCAAGGACCAGACAGACAAGGGGATAAAAATAATGACAGTACTTTATTGTATTAAAATTGGACAATTGAATAAGCACTAATTAAAACTTCTTCTTGCCGCCAGGGCAGTTCACGCATCTCTGGACCTCCTGGGATGGGAGGGGAGGAACGATCGTAGCGGGCCGGGGCTCGTTGAATGGGGATCCGGAGAAATCCTCACGCCGTCCAGGTAGGTCACCAGGTAAGTATACAAGTGTGGGGGCGGGCGAGTCACTGGAACGATATGGCGGGGTTTAACCGTTCGTCGGTATGTGAACACTCAGCTGAGGTACCTTCTTCCGTTTTGGGCAGATGCTTCCAATGGAGGACGTGTGGGGACCACCAGCCGGGGAGGACACTTGAAATTAACCGCTCCACTTGGTTGGGCACTGGAACGATACAGTAAGGTTCGCTGTTCAACAGTACATGAAGCTCTCTCCTGATATACCTCTCTCTTCTTCTGAACAGGGCAACCGGCTTCCAATAGGGGCGTGTGGGGACCACCAGGCTGGGAGGGCACTTGGACGGAAACGCTCCGCTTCGTTGAACACTGAAACAGTACAGGGAAGTCTTAACGGTTCCAATAGCACATGAAACTTCAACTGATATACCTCTCTCTTCGTCTGAACAGGGCAAAGGCTTCCAATAGGGGCGTGTGGGGACCACCAGGCTGGGAGGACACTTGAAATGAAACGCTCCACTTGGTTGGGCACTGGAACGATACAGTAAGGTTCGCTGTTCCACAGTACATGAAGCTCTCTCCTGATATACCTCTCTCTTCTTCTGAGCAGGGCAACCGGCTTCCAATAGGGGCGTGTGGGGACCACCAGGCTGGGAGGGCACTTGGACGGAAACGCTCCGCTTCGGTGAACACTGAAACAGTACAGGAAGGTCTTAACGGTTCCAATAGTACATGAAACTTCAACTGATATACCTCTCTCTTCGTCTGAATAGAGCAAAGGCTTCCAATAGGGGCGTGTGGGGACCACCAGGCTGGGAGAACACTTGAGCGACACGCTCCACTTCGTTGGACACTGGAACAAACACAGCACGGTTTTAAACAGTCCAGCGATATATAAAACACTCAGCTTTAACAGGCCCGGATCTTCTCACGGAGGAAGTGGGGCTCTTGATTTGTCGACACCTTCCCCTGGAGACAGCGGGTGGAAGACTGAATGGGAAGAGTGCACGGCAGACTTCTAATATTTCTCCACACAACAATTTCACTTCACAGCACAAACCGGGTGAATCGTCACTTCAGGCACTGTAATTCCACTCACACACCGTGCATTTAGGGCCAGCACTCACCCACTGGTCTTTCTCCCACCAGATCGAATCTAGTCCTTGGCCAGGCCTCGACTTCGCTCCAGGAAAAGCAGAAGAATGTTGCAGCTGCCGTTACATTCGGCAAAGAGAAGACTGAAGTTGGAGACAGATCAACAATTCACTCGGTGTAATAATTCACTCGTGCCACACACTTCCAAACTTGCAACACCACTTCAGTGTTAGTGCACATAAACAACGGATCCAATACTCATCACTTGCGTCTTTCCCACTGCTGACGATATTCCTTAGGTTTTCGCTGACAAATCCTTCACTACTTCCTTTCTCTTCCTTAGCTTCGATCTCCAGCACTCCACAGCCCAGCCATAATAAAAAGAACGACCCGCTGACAAACACAGTACTACACGGGAGGAGAACCACACCACAGTCTGTTTTCTCTCTGCTTTTAAAGCCCCATCTGAATATGTGTCCCTCTCACAGCGTTCCCTGTAATTGCCCCACACCTGCTGTCACTCAGGCAATTGGCCTCGCTGCCATGGCAACCAATTTGCAGTGCATTCCCCCGGATCTTAGTCCTGTTCAGGTTTTTGTCACCCCGTGACAGTATTATTTCTGCTACATCAAGTTAATTATATTAACTGATCCAAATATCTATAATTAATTATAACAAGTTATAATTCATTATTCATAATTCCCTTGAGTTAATTTAATAATAATAATAATAATAATAATTTGCAACAGTTGCATTTTCAGTGTTTCAACAAAATGTATTTTAAATCTATATCACATTGTAACATTTTTCAAACAATAATACCAACGATTACTTTTGTTAATTTCAATGTTGATTCAACAGCAGTGCTTTTATAATCCATCATAGTGTAACATTGATTCCGCAATATCACTATTGATTATTTTTGTTAATTTAAATATTGATTCAATGTCAGTGATTTATAATCAATTTAAGTGTAATATTGATGCAATGACATTACCATTGATTTTTTGTACCATTGTTCCAACCTTAATTGCATGAGCAAAAGTGATTCACCTTGTAACGTTAATTCAATCCAATTAGCATTGAAGCATCAACTTTGACTCAACATTGTTACAGTGTGTGTGTGTGTGTGTGTGTCTGTGTGTGTGTGTGTGCGTGTGTGTGTGTGTGTGTGTGTGTGTGTGTGTGTGTGTGTGTTTGTGTGTGTGTGTGTGTGTGTGAGAGCGTGTGTGTGTGTGTGTGTGTGTGTGAGAGCGTGTGTGTGTGTGAGAGCGTGTGTGTGTGTGTGTGTGTGTGTGAGAGCGCGTGTGTGTGTGTGAGAGCGTGTGTGTGTGTGTGTGTGTGTGTTACGTACTTATTGTGCTGATTCTGCGAAGGAATGGGACGAAGGTTTACCATTACTGTTGTTTGCTATTCGTGAAACCACACAGGAATCTTTAGGTTTCAGTCCGGCAGACTTGGTTTTTGGACACACTGTCCGTGGTCCGCTCAAGCTTTTGAAAGAAAAGTGGATGTCTAAGGAATCCATTCCTGCTAATGTGCTGGATAATGTGAGCTCCTTTCGTGAGCGGTTGCATAAAGTTTGTGATCTGGCTCGTATCTCTCTATCGGGTACTCAAGCGAAGATGAAAGCCCATTTTGATCAAAAGGCTGTTGCCCGTGGTTTCGATAAAGGCGACAAAGTTTTAGTTCTACTTCCAATTTTGGGATCTGCTCTGCAAGCACGTTTCCATGGTTCGTATGTTGTCGAGTCTAAGCTCAGTGAAACTGACTATGTGATATGTACTCCTGACAGGAAAAGGAAGACTCGCCTATGTCATATTAATATGTTAAAATCCTATGTGACGCGAGACGATGACAAAGAGTCTAATAACCCTATTGTCCCGGTAGCTTCTGTTTCGGTGCATGCGACATGTTGTCCCGACGAAGATGGTTTGACTCTACGAAGTATTCCTGTAACTGGCGTGCGATTGCAGAATTCGCAAATTTTAGCAGATTTAGAATCCTTCCTGTCATATCTGCCTAGTTCGTCTCGAAATGACGTAAGTTAGCTAATACAATCTCACAATGCTCTCTTCTCAGATGTGCCTTCTCGTACTACTGCTGCATTTCACGACATTGAAGTAGGAGGTCATACGCCGATTAAGCAGCATGCTTACCGTTTAAACCCCACCAAACGTGAATTAATGCAATCCGAGATAAAGTATCTTCTTGACAATGGTTTTGCTGTCCCTAGTAACAGTCCTTGGAGTTCACCTTGTCTTCTGGTTCCCAAGAGTGATGGTTCAGTTCGTTTTTGCACTGACTATCGAAGGGTTAATGCAGTTACGAAAGCAGATTCGTTCCCCCTTCCTCGTATGGAGGATTGTGTGGATAAAGTTGGTTCTGCTGTGTTCGTTACGAAGTTAGATTTGCTTAAGGGTTACTGGCAGGTACCCTTAACACCTCGCGCTGCTGAAATTTCTGCGTTTGTCACTCCTGACAACCTATTAGAATACACCGTTATGGCTTTCGGACTTCGAAATGCTCCGGCCACATTTCAGCGCCTTATGAATTCTGTATTAGCCGGTGTTCCTAATTGTGAGGCATACTTGGATGATATTGTGATTTATTCCACCACTTGGGATGATCATCTGAAAACCCTTCTTGATGTTTTTAATCGCTTTCAAGAGGCTTCACTTACTATTAATCTCGCAAAATGCGAGTTTGGTAAAGCTACAGTAACTTACCTGGGAAAGCAGGTGGGTCAGGGACAGGTTTGTCCAGTTTCTGCTAAAGTGCAAGCTATTTTAGAATTCCCTATGCCAGGAACGAAAAAAGAACTGAGACGATTCTTAGGCATGGTGGGTTACTATCGCGGCTTCTGCAGAAATTTTTCAGATATTGTTTTGCCTCTTACGAATCTGCTCTGTCAATCTCGAGACTTTGTCTGGTCTGATCTTTGTCAAACAGCTTTTGACTCAGTTAAAATTTTGTTATGTAGCACTCCTGTGTTAAAAGCCCCAAACTTTTTATTGCCTTTCAAAATTGAAGTGGATGCGAGTGCGAATGGAGCTGGTGCTGCCCTCCTGCAAGAAGACGATCATGGCATGGATCATCCCGTGTGTTACTTCTCGAAGAAGTTTCTGAAACATCAATTGCATTATAGCACTGTTGAGAAAGAGGCTTTGGCGCTATTGCTGTCTCTTCAACACTTTGAAGTATATGTGGGTTCTAGTCCGTTGCCCGTCAAAGTTTTTACGGATCATAATCCACTAACCTTTCTTGCGAAAATGCGGAACTCTAATCAACGCATTATGCGGTGGGCATTGATTGTACAAGAGTTTAATCTTGAAATCTGTTATAAGAAAGGAAAAGAGAATGTGTTAGCAGATGCGTTGTCACGCTCTGTATAGGAATGACGTTGACTCTTAGTGGAGGGGGTGTTACGGAATTATGTAACTCCGTATACTGTTTTGATTGTATATTGTTTGTATACTCTGTTGTGTTTTTTTGTCTCTTCCGTTTTTCTTTCATTTGTTCCAAGCAGGATAATCCTGATCAGCTGTGAGATGGCTCCACCCTTTGGTTAACGCGGGCTTAAAAGAATGCTTCCGGCTTCTGAAGGCGAGCTGTTGCGATTCCGGGCCGGTCGCACTTCTCCTGTCTCCTCTCCAGCCGTCAGATCATTTTTCCTGAGTTAACTTATGTTATGTTTCTGTTATTATTAGTGATGGTGTTTTTGTAGGGTTGACCTGCCCTTTTCTTTGAAATCCCGTTCGTTCTGTTTTGTTAGTGTATTTAGGGAAATTCGTTGGATTTTGATTTTGGATACTTTGAGGGAAGTTAGTTTTGATATTTTTGTTTATTATCTGTTTTGTTTGTTATTTTGGGCCTTGGGTCTTCCTGAAGATTTTACACCCACTGGTTGTTACTTTGGAGATATTTACATTTTACGTGTGTTTGTTTTTTTCTTCATATTGTTATTTTTTTTCTAATAAAACGATAAACGTTTAGTTGAACTATAGTTGAAGTCTGTACTGTCGGCACACAGACTGATTCGGCAAGGCACACCATTTTATTATCTGCTCACCTTGATTGTCATCCAAACTTTCAAACGCGCATCAGTGTTCTCCGACTCCGAACCTTTCCTCTGAACTCTCTCTGAACTTCTCACATGCAACTGACGTATCAGGTGCAAGGTTTTTAGCTCTCAACGTTCTCTCTCAACGAAGGCGGTCGCATTTCATCTCCCTCTCCCCGCCCTTACCTACCCTGCTTTGCTCCTCTCGTCACGTCTAGTCTACTGTCCTGTACTTTGAGAGACTCTCTCCGCACTGCTAGCAGCGGGCTACACGACGGACGCGTGGGAGAGGTGGCGGGTCGTGTGTCTGGCGGCTCTTTCCGTGGAGGACGTTGAAGATATCTACCTATTCGGAACCATGATGACAGGTTTTCTGCTGATTGGATTAGGCATTGCCCTGGTTTATCGAGGAATTAAGAAGACGGTGACAGCTGTCCAAAGCCCCACAATGCTGCCCGTCATGATTGAAGCGGTGGGCAGAGCTGTCAGCACTCAGACTGGGTCTATGAACCACAATATGGATAACATCAGGGAGAAGCTCACAGCTTTGCAAAGGCAAATGGATCGACTCGGAGACCAAAATGGACCAGGAGAATAGTCGTGTAAATTGGAATGCAGCTACTCGCCCCAAGACCAAACAATCCCAATCTTATCTGTTTTCGGCTCCCCTCAACCAGCACTGGCCTCGGCCAAGGCCACTGTTGGAACAACAACTCCCCCGGAAGACACTGCAGTGAGCCGCTCTTGCCCTTCCCCACTCTCCACAGACACCTGCTGATTGTTGACTCTGTCTGGGACCTGATCAAGGTTGTCAAGTCAAGTCAAGTCACCTTTATTTGTATAGCGCTTTTTACAATACAGATTGTATCAAAGCACGGAGACGGAGAGGCAGAAAGCACACCCTGTTTAATTTCTTTATTTTACAAAAGCACAACGTTTTGTTTAGAATGTAAGTGGACACATACAAAAGTAGACATTTAACAGCTATTTTTTCATATTTATTAAGTCTGTATGACCATAAATGACAGAGTATTTTAAGTCTATTCAGCTGCTATGTGAAAACAAAACAGCAAAACGCGCCCGCGCGTTTGCCGACCCCAGAGGGTTAAATATTGTTATACTACAGGGCCGTTGAATGCTTGAATCTGATTGGTTGACAAACGTTCTACGGTGTGCAATTATTTTCAGGGAACCGCACGGCTAAGTAGTTACGGCAGGTCTTGACCGCATTACAGTTCCATATCACTTCGCGTAGTCAACTGTAATAACGGAAAATAGGATACAATTCATAACAAGAAAAACCGCAGCCCCATGCGCTTGATCTGCGATGTTCAATGTCTAACTTCACAATCAATGGAAACATGCAGTTTAATTTTAATAAATAAAGTATACAGTCCTATACATAATCAATAGAAAATTAAACTGAATATTTAAAAATATTGATAGTCCTGTTGCACGAGATTTTTTGTAATTATTGAAGATAATATAACAAATAAATAAAATTGATAGGCCTATACTTGTTAAAAGGGCTACTGTCACTTATAGAAAAAAAGAATGAACGAATTAATTAAAACGAATTGAATTAATAAATAAATAATAATATTGACGCACATGCTTCTCTCTAAGGCCGGTTATGAATGTAATTTGATACTTATGACTGATCATGCACGCGTGTTCAGCGTTCAGTCTGTGTTCACAGCGGTGTTTAAAATCTGCTGCATTCACAGTCAGAGAATGTTTAGTGGTTAAGTGTGTCCCCAGCATTACTCTGCTATCAGCGGCTCAAACCTCCGCTAACTCTAAAATGACGTTCTGGAATTAGCAACGGAGCAAGGGTTTAGATGCGCAAGGAATTAGTTCTACATACAAGCGCGTTTTAATGACAAAAACTTTACAAACGTCTTGAAATACATCATCTGAACAATATTTCGAGGTGTGGTAACTGTACTCCGCTTCGCGTCGTGACCGCATTACCACCTCGGGTGTGCATTATTTTATAATAATTCAACGGCCTGTCGTCAATTTGACAAGCGGGTGCGGTTTTGAAAATTGGTCAAAAACGTTGGTGCGGACTGATGGCGGACGGATGATGAGGTTTGTGATGCGGTTGCGGATGAAATAATAGCCCATCCGCGCATCTCTAATGCACACATATATTCAAACGCACATAACTATAGAGTTAATTCTTGATGCGCACGTGAGGCCATCAGTGTTTCTCACAGGTTCAGTGTAAAGTCTGTGTAGAGAGAACGCTGTCGTCTTAGCGGCCTCTAATTTAATAACTAATGATCTTTACGACGGAAGTGAATCAATCAAAACTAACTTTAGCTGGAAAATAACATTATTCAAGAACCGCTATAAAGCCAAAACACTCTGTTACCTTAAATTATACGTTTATCTCTGTAAAGCTGCTTTGAAACAATCCCTGTTAAAAGCGCTGTATAAATGAAGATGACTTGACTTGTTAATTTGGTTATATTTTCTTTCAGCTTTTCATATATCTGTGGTCTCACTGTTAGGTGTGACATGTTGTGGTGACATTACAGTAAACAAGTGTCTTTAAGCAAATCACATACATTACAGCCCATCATGCCGACCCTCGGGAATCCCCAGCTAAGACATGGCAGTCTGATGTAGTCTGGAAAAGTCGGATCCTATAGAGGTAAATGGCGCTTTTGCTAAAGGTCTGTGACAAAATGCAACATTTTGTGAAGAGAAAAGGAGGAGGATGAATGAAAGAGAGAGTAAAAGCTCTCGGTCTGTTGGATGTGGAGTGGTAATGGCTTGCTGATTGCTGTGCAGTAACCAGCTGTTAGCAGGTAATTGCGGCTGGAGTGTGTAAAAGCCCTGACGCCTCCATCAGCGCTCCACACACACACACACACACACACACACACACACACACACACACACACACACAAGCTTTCATTTCTATCCTTGTGAGGACATTCCATAGGCGTAATGGTTTTTATACTGTACAAACTGTATATTCTATCCCCTTACACTGCCCCTATCCCTAAACCTGCCCATCACAGGAGACATTCTGCATTTTTACATTTTCAAAAATATATAATTTAGTATGTTTATTAACCCATTCCCCTCATGGGGACCGCTGGCTGGTCCCCACAATGGAGGTGATCTCAGGTATTACTATCCTTGTGGGGACATTATGGTTCCCACAATGTAATGTATACCAAGTACACACACACACACACACCCCCCCCCACACACACACACACACACACCCCACACACACACACACACACACACCACACCCCACACACACACACACACACACACACACCACACCCCACACACACACACACACACACACACACACCCCCACACACACACACACCCCACCCCACACACACACACACACACACACACACACACACACACCCCACACACACACACACACATTTGATTATTTTATTTGGAATGACCAATACTGATTAAAACAACACAGCATCCAAATATTCACAAAGAGCCTGTTGTGTTTCACCAGACAATACAAACAATGCTAATAGTCCCAACCACATGAATAAATAATTACATAGGCTATGGATAAAGGTGACATCGCCTTCTCCAGACATGCAGACTGCCTATGATTGCTGACACAGAACAGTACTCGGCTGTTTGCTTAGAGGTCTTCCTACTCAGTCCAGCAATCTGCAAGCCTCGGACACATAATCTATGCACATGTCCCAAGCTGCCAAAGATTAAGATGATCAATTTGATCCTGTAACCACACACTGCCAAAGCATTGGTTAATGACTGGTACTTTAACATTTTCTCAGAAAAACACAAATCCATATAAGCATCAAAACAACAGCCCACTTCCAAAATCAGAATACTCTTAGAAAGTTCATTGACGACTACAATGTCTGGAGTATTTGGGTATTCCCTGAGGACACTTCTAAGAGAGTTTATATTATTATTCAGATTTGAAAACCAGCTAGTTTGAACAGTCTTATTTGTGTGTATTGCACTTTGTCCAGAAACTTTGCGCAGTTCTTGAGCTGTTATATTTACGATGCGATCGTGGCGCGCGATGTAAAGTCCTTTAAACGCAGGGCACCCGTTCATTATGTGCGCTGTAGATTCCATTGTCCTATCGCTGTGTAGTAAGCAGAATGGTTCGTGGTGTTTTGGAAACCACAGGGCAAGATTATATTTAGACGGAAGAGTTTGCAGCCGAGCTTTAATAACAAATTTTAGGATACCTCCGTTAACGGCTGAATTTTGTAACGCAGAGTGTGAGACTGTATGGTCCGCGCACTGCAGGCCAGCGAGTTTACCTTGAAGGCGCAGGTTTACCCAATAATCGCGCTGCTGCGCTTGAAAATATTGGAGGATTTCATACCTGCACGTCCGGCTGTTCAGCTTCTTACTGGTTCCAGTGTGATGTATAGTTGCCTCAGCATACACGTTTAGATCCATAATCTGCCCCTCACTGATATTTACCTGCTCCCCGCCAGTATGCGCCCAGTTCAGCTGTATATTGTTGTTGCTGCACAAGTCATTCAGATCGGGCCAATCCGAACGTACTGCAAATCCTGTAGCCCTGGTGTCCAGCTTTCCGCTAGGTTTCTTTCGGAAGCCAAGGAAACCTGGTTCTCCGTCTGCAGCATAGGGGACCTTGCGTTTGCTCAGATCCAGCAGCAGTGAGCGCCGGGCAACTTTGCGAACTGTAAGGTCATCGTTATTCAGCATGTGCAGTAAATGGTTTACTCTGGTAGCTGTATAAATCCATTCAATGTTGGGAATCCCCAGTCCCCCTTCTGATTTATTCATAAAGAGAATACTTCTTGTTGTGTGTGTGTTGAGACTTAACCATTTTCTGACCAGCTGCACGGTCTTATTGTTCAGCTCTGTCAGATATTTCTTAGCAATGTGAACATTGGCAAACAGATGTTGAATTTTAGACAGAGCTATATCCCGAACCGCCTGGAGTTTCATACAGGTCGGTAGGGGACACTGGTCTATCAAGTCTAATCTGATGGAGTATTCCTTACAGATATCGCTCACTTGCTCTTGCCATTCTCCTGCAACATTAAACATGTGTCCTAGATAATTGTATGATTCATGTCTTGAATAAACTCTGATTGTGCTTCTAGCGATTGTGAATGATGGAGGCTGATCATACTTGGCTCTATACCATCTATTGCCACCGCTGCGTCGTTCGTAAAACACCGCACATTTGTTGTTCTTAACTTTAAGTCCAGACCATTGCAGGAAGCGATCGGTGTATGACAGCATGTTGGTAATGACGTTCTCCTCTCTTGATACTATGAGGACGTCATCAGCAAAAGCTTGAACTGGGTTCGGAGATGTAATACCAGGCGGGGCGAGGAGGCATAACCATTTCAACCAGTGGTTTAAGGCCACTATGAAATTCACAGCGCTCCAGGGACACCCCGTCTTAATCCCAATTTCAAGTTTAACCGGTTTCGTTAGTTGATGTCCGCAAATCACTTGTAGAAAGGAATTGTCGTATACATTCTTGATTATATGTATATACTGTTCCGGCAGTTTTATTTCCTCAAGGGAATGAATCATTACGCTATGAGGTAAAGAGCCAAAAGCGTCTCGGAAGTCGAGGAATACCGCATAGAAACGGGAGGATTCATGTTTAAAATCATCAATGGCAGTCTTCAAACAGAATACATGCTCATTCATTCCCTGCCTCTCTATGTATGCTTTTTGTTTTGTTGTCAATGTTCCCGATTCCACCAGCCAGGGTAAAATTCGGCTTAGAATACACTTCATAAATACCTTGTATATAGTGGGGAGCAGCGATATGTCCCTCCAGGTGGAGGGATCTTCTGGGATGTTGTTCTTTTTGGGGATCCTGTAGATAATAGCCCCCTTCCAAGAATCGGGAACTTTCCGATTAATTAAACATACATTAAAAATCTGAGTGAGTGTCACTATTGAGAATTGTTTTGTTGCTTTGAGCACTTCATAAGTCACCCCGTCAGCACCACATGCTTTGTTGTTCGGGAGGCTGCAAAGAACTCTTGAAACCTCCTCTGCGGTGAAGTCTGAGGTTGCGGGGTGATCTTTCGGGTTGTCCAGGTCAAGAGCGCCGCACCATGGAGGGCTGCTTAATCGCTGGTGTAACTGTGCTGGTTGGCATTTCGCAGCATAATACTCATAAACTTGGTCCACGTCGCTTATCACAGGAGGGGGATCTGGGTAAGTGCTGTTATTTAAAATGATATCTATTGCCTTACTCCTACGGTGTTCCCAAAGATACGCTAGTTCGTTTTCGCTTGCCACTCTGGGCTCTCTCACACTGTTGGAATTTGTCGCTCTGTTGAGCGCTGGCTGGATAGTTTCCCGTACGAAGCGCAACTGCTGATCTATCCATTCAGTGAGCGTCTCTGAATCGGGCCTCGGTGAGAGCGCTCTGCAGAGGGGGGAATTTCCGTAAGATTCTTACGGTATATTTTAACAGAGGTATTCCTAGTGGTCTCCCATCTCTGTGAGTAGCTGTGTAGGATCCATTCCTGTAGTATACTCCACATAAGATGGTTATAAGTTTAGTCCAGTAACGCGGGGTTTGTTTCCGGTAAATCGTATTGTTTGTTTATCGCGAATTAATTTAACATCCAGGGGTTTTTCTGAACGCTCTCTCCTGTGCCTGAAAACACATCCATTCTTGGTCAGCAGAGAGTGGGCGATTGTAATGTTCAAAGTTTGCCCAGGTGGCGTGCAGATGGTTACTTTCGGGGACAAACATTTGTCGGGTCATGGATTCGCCATCCGATGTTATGGATCTTACCGCTTCTTAACCCTCTGGAGTCTAAGGTGTTTTTGGGGTCCTTGAGATGTTTTGACATGCCCTGATATTTGTATTTTTTTCAGTTGCTTATAAACATATTAATGGCAAAGGTGTAATTACACTCTATTTAGCACGAACATGACTATCATAATAAGTGAGCAACATGTATGTACATGTTTGCATTTTTGAGAGAATATTATTTATGCGTGGTTATTCAAAAAACTCAAACTTAAATGTTCTGATATAAGACCACAAACGACAAACTTCACATATTCCCACAATACTTTTGACTAATGGATCTTGTCGGCAGAGGTATTTACTTCAAAATGATCTGAAAATCATCAGGCTAATCGTTCACATTAAACAATAGATTGATTTAAATTTTGTAAGACACTTTTTGTTTGGAAAGGCAATATGCAGGGGGGGCGTGAATGATCCAACAAGGTCATGAATAATGTCCTCATTCACACCTGAGAGACAAAGGAGACCTGCTAATGCTGCATACTGAGCCTAGGTGTCACTGAGCCACACAGAATGCAAAGACAACACACACACATATATACATACACACACACACATATATATATATATATATATATATATATATATATATATATATATATTACTACAGAATTGGTTCAGAGTTGGAAACATCTTGAAAAAAAAGTGTATTTTTCCACAAACTGTGTAGGCCTATGCTTGCAAATTGTATAATATCCAAGGTAAACATTTCTAATTGTGCAGTTAATTCTCATTCGTATTTTCAGAAAGTTTTGGATTATGTAGGCTATCCTCTCCCAAAATTTGTCACTAATAAAACACAAAAATAATTTAAAGAGAAGGCTTATATTGACCTTTTAAGATTTTGTTTGCACCTTGGAAATTAGGTTTTGATGTGGCAGTACAAACTTTATAATCTATCCAAAACGAAATGTTGTCTTTCATATTTCGTCTGTAACATATCGTCTTTTATAATATATATTAGGGCATAAATGTTCATTTGCAGTTTAAAATGTTGCTTATACAAAGACATTTTATTTCAACGTATTCAGTCGATTTTTACTCATCTCAGTAGGCAATATAGATATTTCATTCACACACACACAGACGCAGCGAGCTGTAACGTTAGTAAACAAACGCATGCACATGTGCCGTTCATTCATTCAAACACAGAAACGCGATTCAAATTTAAACAGTCTTTTGCGGTTTACAGACACCAGTTCATATCGCGATTAGAACAAAGCACTTACTGATGATCTGCAGCTGGATCCGTTGTTCGGCTACTCCAGCACGTTTGAGGTAAAATTTCCAGGATAATCACGATATTATTAGCAGAGCTATTCCTCACAGCGAGTGTGTTGTCCAGCTGTTGTGGGCGTTGACTGGTTTGCATGTGTTGCTCCAGATTATCTGCGTTTGAATAGCGCGCGCTCTCGATGGGCGTGTCACATTAGCGGAGTAATGAGGTGCCAGAAGGATAATGAGCACAGCTGATCTCTCGCTATTTTTTATATAGATTACATAAACAGAGATTATTTGTTTTAGTTTTGAATTAGATAATTTAAAACTACACACTTAAATGATTATAGAGATATATAGCTCATGTCTGAGTGAATAGTATTCGCTGAGATTTGTATAAATTTAGAGACGTGCTTCAGAAAAAAAGTTCACGGAGACGGAGAGGCATAAAGCACTCCCTGTTTACTTTCTTTATTTTACAAAGCACAATGTTTTATTTCGATTGTAAGTGGACACATAAAAAAGTAGACATTTAACAGCTTATTTTTTTCATATTTCTTAAGTCTGTATGACCAAAACTGACGGAGTATTTTAGGTCTATTTTGCTGCTATGTAAAAAAAAACGAGCAAAAACGCGCACCCCCGCGTTTGCCGACCTCAGGGGGTTAAAGCAGCTTTGGTCGCGAACTTCAGGGGTTGAAACCAAGCACATTGTGAGTAGTCCTGATGTTAACATAACTGGCTCTTTCTGCGTTTTCGCCGGCAGCTACGACGGGTGTATGTTGATTTTCTTAGTGCAGCATGCCAGCGTGCGAGCCTGCCGCCGCCGCCATCACACACCACACACACACACACACACACACACACACACACACACACACACACACACACACACACACGGATCAGTCAGCAGAACATGCATTGTGTGTGTGTGTGTGTGTGTGTGTGAGTGTGTAAATGTGAGTGTGTGTGTTGTGTGCACGTGAGAATGTGAGTGTGAGTGTGTGTTACCAGAGTAAGGAGCTGCAGTGCCGCAGGTCTCAGGCTTCCGTCACACGACAGTAAAGTGAAGAGCAGGAAACGAGTCCAGGGCTGATGAACCACCGTGTGCTGCACTACACACACACACACACACACACACACACACACACACACACACACACACACACACACACTGATAATCACGGTAAACACTGATACCTGTGTGTGTGTGCCTGATTGAAACACATGCATGTGAAGAGGTGTAGTGTGTGTGTGTGTGTGTGTGTGTGTGTGTGTGTGTGTGTGTGTGTGTGTGTGTGTGTGTGTGTGTGTGTACCTGATTCAGGAGTCCTGCGGCACAGAAACTCCATTAGAGACGTCAGACAGTTCAGAGCCGCACTGACCAGCAGATCCTGCTTCTGCTCACACACACATCAATCACTGAATTACTGATCCTTACAGCATGAGTGTGTGTGTGTGTGTGTGTGTACCTGCAGCATGAGAGCGCTGAGGGCCGTCATGAGGCTGGTAGAGCCGCTGTGTCCCAGCGGGTGTAAAGCACCGTCTGCTGTCTGAAGGGGTCGTTCCAGCGCTGCGTCACACACACACACCAGACCAGACTCGTCCACATCCAAACACACCTGCACGAACCGCACACTGCACACTACACACACACACACACACACACACACACACACACACACACACACACACACACACACACACACACACACGGGTGTTTAAATCAGATAACCTGTAATGAGATTATATCACTTGAGGAATCAGATCAGTGTTTTCTCACAGAATCAAACCTGAACTTATTAAACCCTCTCTGTGTGTGTGTGTGTGTGTGTGTGTGTGTTTGTGTGTGTGTGTGTGTGTATGTGTGTGTGTCTAACCGAGTAGCAGCGCGTCCGTCTCTCTCTTGCTGAAGGCCAGTCTTCTCAGTATCTGATGAAGATCCACACTGATGCTCTTCTGCACCCTTTAACACACACACACACACCGCGCGTCAGGTGTTTAGCGCTGCGACACACACCCCTCACCTGAGCAGGACGCGTGTCTCACCTGAGCGTCGTGTTTGTTCTGCAGGAGCACGAGGGAGGAGAGCAGGAGCAGGAGGAGCAGTGCAGTGATGAAGATGATGAAGAGGGAGAGGAAGATAAGACGTCCTCCAGCAGCTCCAGCAGCCTGACGTTCCCCAGCAGCAGAGACGCCACTGGAACACACACACACACACACAGACACACACACACACAAACCATCATGTGTGTGTGTGTGAGAGAGTGTATGTGATTGAGTGAGTGAGTGAGTCAGTGTGTGTGTGTGTGTGTGTGTGAGAGTGTGGGTGTGTGTGAGTGAGAGACTGAATGAGTGTGTGTGTGTGTTACCTCTGTCGGTGGCGTGTGACGGACACACACACAGGAAGCAGTACAGACAGTTGAACCCAGACAGCAGCAGCTCAGAGTCACTCGAGTCCATCTTTCCTACCAGATTACTGACTACAAACACACCACACACACACACACGTATGAGTGATACACACATTTAAAACCGCAGACAAACTCTCTGTTCTTACCGTGGTAAAGCAGTTTGAAGTCTGTATGGTTCATCTGACTAGACGAGTGACTCTGAATCACAGACAACACGTCCAGCAGCACCGACAGCCCGTCTGCAACACACCAGGCACACACACACACACACACACACACACACACACACACACAAACATACCAGATACACGCACACACCCAGTTATGAGTGAAACACACCAGATACACACACACAGACATCTTGTGAAGACTCCTTCAGAACAAAGTTTACTGTGTGAAATAAACATGGACATGGACATGAAGAAATTAAATGCACACACACACACACACACCGATGGCTGGATTGCGTTTACATTACACTGAGATCCGTTCACAATGTGTCCTCGACTCCATCCGAACCTGGACACACTGACCGGATAACATCCCGATCAGAAGCGCGTTTACACTCGTCTTTTCAGTGTGTATGTGGACAACATATTAATGCCAAGTGTAAACGCAGCCTCAGAGTCCGCTTCGGTCCTGACGGCGAGATTTATGGACTGATTTAATGTACATAATAATGTCTCTTAGCAGAGTTAGCAAACCCTCTCGCTCCTCCGCAACCGGTACTGGTTGCCCCATATGACCCAGGGAGTTCAGCGCTATGTACAAGCAAGGATGCCCCACCTGTGCCATCTCCAAATCTCCTCGACACTGGAGATAGGGATGTGACGGTGAAGATGTTTCCTCACCGGTTAATCGAAGTGTGACAACACCGGTAGTACTGGTGTCACCGCCGGGGGCTTTTAAATCGCTTAAATTTTAATCGCTTAAAATGCGCACGTCCGCATTTTAGTTTTGCTTTCAAATCAACACCAATTTGGGGGCGGATTGCTTGAACGGTGAGTTTATTAGCCTATTATTCTTAATGAAAAACACAACAACAAAACAGTACAATGACAAATTCGCTTAAATAGGCGATTTTACATCTCGTTCGGCTCACGCTTTATTAAGAAGACACGTTGAGTTTTTAATTGTAGTGTCTGTTCTCTTAACTGAAATGGAAGCTTTAGCATAAGTTCTGCCAGGAGGACTTAATCACTACGTCACTTATTACCTTCTCATCTATACAATCATGTCCTAATACTTGCTGTATAAAAGATCGGTACTTACACATGTTTGAGTTCGCAGAAACCGACGCCGGCGTTCACTCACCCCGCGTTTCGATTGCAACCATAAACAATTGTTGATTTTTGCTTTTGTGGCGGTGAAGATATTTTCTCACCGGTTAATCGAAGTGTGACGACACTTCCCAGCCACCGGCGGGGGCTTTTAAATCACTGATTTGAAAGCGAAACTAAAATGCGCACGTCCACACGGGCATTCATAGTGGTTTTAGTTTCGCTTTCAAATTAGCGCCAATTCGGGGGCGGATTGCTTGAACGGTGAGTTTATTAGCCTATTTTTCTTAATGAAAAACACAACAACAAAACAGTACAATGACAAATTCGCTTAAACACTAAATATTGCTCAATCATCTTGTCAGTCAGCTACTCACTCTCGCGATGAATGAAATCTGACTCCTGCGACTCTCGTTCAGCTCACGCTTTATTAGGAAGATACGTTGAGTTTGTAATTGTAGAGTCTGTTCTCTTAACTGAACAATTTTTTAAAAAAATCTTATTTGGGTGACGGTGTGGTGTAACCGGTAACACCGCCAACACCTGAAGGTAGGGCTGGACGATATGGCCAAAGCAGCTTTCTTTGTGTTGACTGTCTGTCACCGGGCCGTTAACATTTGAACCGTCGCTGCGGAAACCGTAGGCGATTTAACCCGAAAGCCGGGTTATTACTCAAATGACCCAACGATTAAAAAAATTACCCAATATTTTTGAAAAATAACCCAACATATTGACCCATTTGCAACCCAACGGTTGGGTTTAAAAATAGCCCAACGTTTTTTTACTGGCGTTAGATGAAGGATCGGTGTATGCTGTCCGCACCATCCTTTATGTCTAATCTTTGTTTAGTTAAAATCAAGTAGTACCGTATATAATAACTAAAACAGAAGAGACTTTAAATAAATTGTAAATGAAAAATATACAATAAATGAATTCAATGATTTGAATAAATAATATAATAATAATACCATGTAACTACCGTAATAAAATAGTATAATGTAATATAATATTATATACTAAAGTAACACTGGTTACACCCAGCAGTGATGCACTTCAGCATGAACATTAACAATTATTGAGTGATATACTGGCATTATTTATAATGTTTAACACGTAACATTGAGTCCTGACCAGTGTGTGTGTGTGCGTGTCTGACCTGTGTGTGTGTTTCTCTGCAGGACGTTCATGAGTGCGGATCGGATGTGATCGGAGAGATCAGTTGTCCTGCTGATGCTGACGCCGTCGACTGAACACAGGAACGATCGCAACACACCGACGGCTGACTGAGACGCTGCGGTCCCGGCATCACACGCCACGCCCTCAACACACACACACACACACACACACACACACACACACACACACACACACACACACACACACACACACACACACACACACACACACACACACACACACACGCACACGCACACGAAACACTAAACTACATTTTCTGAGATTTTAACACAGTAATGTGTTGATCATCAAAGTAGACAATGTTACTTTTAAATCTAGGCAAAAAGTAGTTAAGTAACTAGTTATTTGAGTGTCTGTATGTGTGTGAGAGAGCTTGTGTGAGAGCATGTGTGTGTGTGTTTGTGTGTGAGGGCGCATGTGTGTTGTTTGTCCGTGTGTAAGTGTGAGAGCATCTCCGCGTGTGTGTGCATGTGTGTGCGTGAGAGCGTGTGTGTGTGTGCGTGTGTGTGAGTCACCAGCATGTTCAGCAGCGCTGCAGGGTGTGTGTGTAGCAGCTCCAGCAGCTCCTGCTCCTCCTCCGGCCCACGAGAGAGTCGTCCCGTCAGAGCCGGCGCCCCGAAGCGCTCCGAGAGCTCGGGATACTGGAAGATGAGGCCTCAGCACGCATAGAGGAAGAGCGCGCGAGAAGAGCGCAGGACAGGAGGACAGAGCTTTACTGACCACGCTCACCGACACCTGCACACACACACACACACACACACACACACACACACACACACACACACACACGCACGCTTCAGTCGCTGTTCACACTCAACCTCAGAGCTCTAAAGGGGTTGCTAGGGTGTTGCTAGGTGCTCATGTACATAAACAGATGTTCATCACACACAGTAAGTGTGTTAAGGGTTGTGTTTCTCAAACTGCTGCTGCTGTTGGAACAGATGTTTCAAAGGGATTGGAATTTATTTGAAATTTGTGTGTGTGTGTGTGTGTTGTGCGGTTACCATGTCCAGGCGAGGGCCGCTGTGTTGATTGACAGACAGCAAATAGAGGACTGAACTCAACACACACGGAGGAAGAGCGTCGTCGCACTGATCCTGAACACACACGATGAAGCGCAGAACGCAGGAGAACACGGCCGAGTCACACAGAAACCTGTCACATGATCACGAAGGTTATCACCTCCTCTCCACCACACACACACCACACACACACACACACACACACACCACACACACACCACACACACACACACACACACACACACACACACACACACACACACACACACACACCTGTCTCCGTGCAGCAGCGAGAGGTGCAGCAGGTGGATGATGCAGAACTGTGTGCTCCTGAGGGATTGTGGGATATCAGGGAGAAGGGAGGGCCAGTCGGACACACTACAGCACAGAGACGGCAGAGACTCCTGCAGGACACGCTGCACATCTGTGGAACACACACACACACACACACACACACACACACACACACATCTTTGATCTTTACAAAAGTAGAACGTTCTTTTTAGGTTTGCAGAATGTTAGGAGACCGTTGTGTGAGAAACTAAAACTGAAATAAAAATGTAATAAAAAAATATAAAGACATATTAAAAAAAAAAAAATTAAATAGTTCAAAATTACAAAAACTAAAGAACTATATAACTAACAAAAAACTGTATAGACATCTAAAAAAGCAACAAAAAAAATAATAAAAATGACTAAAACTGAAATAAAAATGAATGAAAACTACACAGACCTATACAAATAACAACAAAGACAAAACCACACAACACAATTACTAAATATTAAAAAATAAAATTCAAAATGATATAAAAACTTAAAATAACACATACACACACACACACACACACTACCCTGCGTGTCTTCATGGTTCCAGGTGTCAGTGTGCGAGATCAGACACATGCAGAGCTTCAGGAGGAAATCACAGCAGATCTGATTCAGAGACGCGTTCCTGAAACACACACACCACACACACACACACATCATAAACACCTGCAGTTCAACACACTCACTATCTGTGTGTGCATGTGTGTGTGTCTCACCTGTTCCCTGAACACAGCTGGGCTTTACTGTCCACAGTCAGTCTGATGAATCCAGACGCAGCTGACACACACACACACACACACACACACACACACACACACACACAGTGGCCAGAGTTTAAATCACGATATATTTCTTAATTTCGGTCGATATGAACAATATAAAAGCCTCAGAAAAACTGCCAAGAACGCCCACAACGGATGTGTGATCTACTACAAACTTCTGAAAAATTAATTTTCCAAGTCTATGAAACCTCCTCCTATAAAACTATATAATATTTTACAAAATAAAAAAGGTACAAATACATTAATAATCAACTTTTATTTGTATTTAGCGTTCATCCAAACAAGAAATGTGAAATCACTGTCAAATAAACATAAGACTCTCAACTTATTAATATTAATATATTTAACTTTAAACTATAACATATATTATTATTATAGATGGAACCAAAAGTGTTTCAGTGACAAATGCTGCAATGTATATTGAAATATCAGATTAAAAATAATAATAATTAATTATATCGCAATATATATTGATATTGAATTATTTGCCCAGCCCTAAAAGAAGCTCATGCTGGTTCTATCGTCCAGCAGGAGAAACTGGAGCATCTGCCTCAGAGAAGCCGTGACCTCTGACCTCTGGTCTTACCGAGCTTCTTGGAGAAGGAGGTCATGTGAGCGGGACACAGAGCGAACTGCCGAGACAGAACCGAGAGGAAGAGCTGCAGCGTCTGTGGAGACGAGACCCGCTCGCACACGCCCTACACACACACACACAGGGGTCAGTGAACCTGTAGAGTTCAGTGTGTGTGTGTGTGTGAGTGTGAGACTCACAGTGACTGCAGGGATGCAGGTGGTGTCGCAGCAGTGCAGCAGAAACACACACACCGACTCCAGCGTCTCCTGCTGCTGCGCTGGAGCTGAACACACACCGTCCGTCAGAGCCGACTCACACACACACACCTCCAGCAACCTACACACACACACACACACATAATATATATATATATATATATAAAAGCCTGTGATAGAGCATCTGAACACATATCTGTGTGTGTGTGTGTGTGTGTGTGTGTGTGTGTGTGTGTGTGTGTGGTGTGTGTGTGTGTGTGTGTGTGACTGACCTGCAAGCAGCATCGAAGCACATGAGCGTCTGCAGTAAAACGCCTGCAGCTGACACTGATTCTGAACCAGAGCTGATCTCCTGAACACACACACACACACACACACACACATATATACTGTATGATTATGAGTGGATCAGACTGATCACATGACCACTGATCAGAACACACACTCACTCTGCACTTGGACATCACGACCTCCACGACTCTCCTGACGTCTGAGAACTGAACCGGAATGGACTGGTGGTTCGGCCTGTGAACACACACACACACACACACACACACACACACACACACACACACACACACGCACACACACACACACACACACACGTGCAACAGTGAGTGTTCGTTTCACTCTACAGATGAGCATGCTTACATCAGTATCAGGTGTGTGTGTGTGTGTGTGCTTGACCTGAGCAGGACGTTGGCGCTCGTATTGCACAGGTGTGTGTGTGTGTGAGAGAGTGTGTGTGATATCTGGGCAGGATGGTGGCAGCTTGTACTGCACACGTGTGTGTGTGTGTGTATTTGTTTGAGTGTGTGAGACCTAAGAAGAACAGCGGCGACTCTGACCGCACAGGTGTGTGTGTGTGTGTGTGAGACCTGAGCAGGACGTTGGCGGCTCGGACCGCACACATGGACACCTGCAGACAGGAAGCGGCCACGCCCTCCACGATGACATCACACACACCTGTGAACTCAGAGGCGGTTGGGAACAAGCGCACGGCTGCAGGCTGCCTGCACACACACACACACACACAATGACTACTGTTTTGCATTAATAAGTGCAGTTACTGAATAATAGTCCATGTTTATTTCTTGTAAATGCATATTTGACAGTAAAGCGCTGAGCTTGAGTCATCAGTAGTGTCACACTGACCCGACCGACAGCTTTAGTGGCCATTAAAGGAGCGCTCTGTACTTGCTTTCTGTGCGATCACTCGCAATTTGAAGAAGTTTCTGTTCTTCATGAGACTGTGACTTTTCCTACTTCTTACTTCAGTACAAAAAGTGTCTTTTTGTCTTTGACAAAAATTGATTTCTTGAGGATTTGATATTAAATAATAGGGGTTTCATAATATCAAAATATAAATATAAAAGCAAACCGTGTGGAAAACAAACTATATGAGGGAGTGGAAATGGCTAATAAATCTAAGTGCTCCTCTGCCGCCATCTACTGGTTATAGTGGTAATTTCATATATTGTTTTATTTTTTAAACAAAAGCATTTGTTTGACACGTGTAAGTTTTCTTACATCTTGAAACTTTTTAGTTTTACAAGTGGGGGACAATCTTTAATAGATGATAAAAAAAAATTTTTGGGCATCACATTAAAAATAACATATAAATTGGATAATATTTACAGCTTTGAAGTGCTGGAAATATGAAGCGCCTGAAAGTCCTTGACTAGTGCTGGAATTTCACTCTCTAAAGGTTGTACGAACCCTGACACAATACCGCGGTTACAGTTAGTGTTCCTACATCAAGCCCATGGTGAATGTTGGGGATTTGGAGATTGAAAAGCCTATAACTTGTTTGTTCATGGCACACAGTTCCTCCAGGTTTCCACGTCAGCGCTGTTCGATCTGATATCTGTGGTTTAATAAAGAGAATTCGTGTATGACCCTATTAAAGACAACAGAAGTCAGAGGACAGAGAAAAGCAGACGTGTGATGTTTGACCTGTCCAATATGGCCGACAGCAGCTCCAGTCCCTGTTTCTGCACCTCAGTGTTGGACTTTCCCAGAGTCTCTTTCAGACATCGCACTAACGGCTCCATACCTCAAACACACACACACACACACACACACACACACACATAATGAAGAACTCTGTCTCGTATTCTGTCCAAACACACCGCGTCATCTACGTCAGGAGACTGTAAATGACCAAAAACTGTTTCTATTGCAGTTTTGCGAAATATTCCTTTTTCGAATTGCCTGAAAAAACCTACGGAAGCCCTGAACCGCAACGTAAAAAAAAAAAAATTACACGTAAAAAAAAAAAAAGTGAATTTTTTTTTTTTAACAATTAAAGTCGAAATATAACCGCAATGTAAAAAAAAAAAAAGTGAAAAAAAAATTTGTGACAATTAAAGTCGAAATATTTCGAGATTAAAGTCAAAACATTTTGAGATTAAAGTCGAAACATTACGAGAATACAGTCTTCCGTGGAAGTTGCGTTGCGGTTCAGGGCTTCCGTAAAAAAAACACCTCATGCGAGCCTAAAAACTTTTTGGCGATATATGAGAGTTTTTGAAAAATTGACGTGTTTCCATTGGGCGTATTTTCAATTTGAACAATTTGAAGGGTAATGGAAACGCGCTTGTGATGCTCGTGATCGTGATGAACGGAGAGGAGTGAGTTTGGGCTCAGGATCTCTGGATCTCACCGTAGACGGCGTGGCACTGTGAGAAGAAGAGCGGGTCTTCGGACAGCAGCAGTAAACAGCTGAAGACGGACCACAGCAACACGTCAGTGCAGCCGCTGCTCATCACCTCCAGCAGAAACTCTGACCACACACACACACACACGCACACACACACGCACACACACACACACACACACACACACACACACACACACGCACACCACACACACACATGCTGTTCTGTTTATGTGTGGGAATGAATGAAAGACACTCCAACATGGTGCAACATCAGTCTGTGTAATGTTACGTATGTTACACCCAGGGACGGATTGTGGCGATGATGTGCCCTGGGCACGGATGTCTCAAAGGACATTTTTTTTGTGATAAATATTTTACGAGTTGCCCAATTTGTATGAATTAATTCTGGGCCCAGTATGCAATACCTGCTCTTCCTCTCTCATCTCCTTCTCTCTTTCTTCTCTCAGTCTCTTCATCTTCTACATCTTCCCTTCCCCAAAGCTGAGCTTAGATTGATATAGTCTTTGCAAACTGATTATTTCTGTAGGTCACATAAAACTTCTATCTTAAAACCGCTGCTTTGCCTCTTTATCTCGCACTGTATGCCCGTTAAGTTAATCGCTTGCGCTTCTGTGGACATAAAGCCCGCTAACTGTGATTTGATTGGTCATCTCATCTGGTCACTCGGTGTTTGAGTGCTGAAGCAGCTCAGGTGAGAAGGTCGGTTATCGATGTGCGAATCATTGCCACCCGCACCACATTAGAGTTATTATTTCACAACCTTCATTATATAACCTACACAGAAAAATGACAGAGGTCCGGACCTCGGGGACTGAGTGACAAGGGCACTAATAACCTGGGAGAGAATGCATACGTTCACACCACAAATTGGTTTATTTATCAATATCTAAAATGTATCATTCATCTAAAAAAGCTCTGACCTCTCCAAATCACATCACAGCGCACGTTTAGCAGGTCATGTGTAACTGTCGTCCACCACAGGCATTTAGCTGAGGGATCCACTTGGTTGTGGTTTTAAACTCATTTTTGTTTTGTTTTTCGAGTAACCGTCTTCTACGCGTGACTTTATATTACGCAATGATTTTCACTCGCCTCTAGATGTCCCTCTCAACAGCGCAGCAATACATTAAAATTATCTATTTGATATATTTACCAGTTAATACTTAGCAATTGCAAAATAATAATCACATTATTCCACAATATTCAACACGATTATACTGAAATAATAATAATTATTATTATTATTTGAAAAGAATATAAATTTGGCAGGGCCCCCTGCTGGCCCAGTGCCTGTTACGTCTCATGTATGTTACGTCTTACGTATGTTAACTATGTTATGATTGAATCATTAATGTTTACACTGGTTCTGCGGTGCGATCAGCTGGTTTGTATGGTTGATGTGGTAGTTAGTGAAGCATCTCACCGGGTAGATCGGCCTGAATGAAGGCGGCAGTGAAGCGTAGAGGAGCGTGAATCAGTACGGCACACACACAGCGCACCGACACCACCTGAAGAGAGTCCTGAGCGCTCAACAACAGCTACAACACACACACACACACACACACACACACACACACATTTACATCAACAACAATCAATATTAATACATTACAGTTCTCTAACTTGCCTTTCCTCCCCCAGTGGGTGGAGTCATGTTATACAGTTTACTGCACTATTGTATGATCAAATCTTTCTCTAATTTGGGCAAAATCATTGGAAAGCTCTCAAGGTTTCATATTTGGCTGCTGTTTTGTGATGGAAGTGATATTGAGAGAGTAATCTGTGACAAGAGAACGCATCAGCCAGTGGCTGTTCCTGATACAGCGCATGAACAGAATCAGGAATCTCAATTTTTGTGAAACAAAATTTGTGAAATAAAGTGAAACACGAATTGGTTAGATGTTGATTATCAAGCAAAGTTAAAGTCCAATTTGTTTATTTAATTTTTGTAGAAAATAAGAAATGTTTTGTTCAGTGCATCTCTGTAAAAACGTTTAACACTTTCACTTTTTGAAGCTACTTCTGCAATAATCAGTGTTTTTTAAAGAGTGTGTGTGTGTGTGTGTGTGTGTGTGTGTGTGTGTGTGTGTGTGTGTTCAGACCTTCTTCAGGATGAGCGGCAGTGGTTGATACGGCAGCGGATCTTCAGCGCCGTCCTTCAGATTCATCAACACACACACCACCTCAGAGTACTGACACATCTGCTTCACAACACCTGCAACACACACACACACACACACACACCACCTCAGAGTACTGACACATCTGCTTCACTACACCTGCGACACACACACACACACACACCACCTCAGAGTACTGACACATCTGCTTCACTACACCTGCGACACACACACACACACACACACACACCACCTCAGAGTACTGACACATCTGCTTCACTACACCTGCGACACACACATGTACAGGTAATCCCTCATATTTCACAATACATGTTTTGTTAGATGCCATGCATGGATAAGTCACAGATATAAAACTGACGGTTCCTGTACAGTTAACGGCATTAGTTCAGACAGAGGAGATTGTTTTCCTGGAGAAAAACTTTCTTCTGTTCTGTACCTGATATATATCCAAATGAATCGATATTGCATCAAATCAAGAGCGGAACTGAATCGAATGTCCAGATTGTGAATTCTGATCCATAAACACCAGTTTATGAGCATGTTTAGCCAAGGACTGTGGCTGGGCATTGACACAGTCCTTGGCTAAACATGCTCATAAACTGGTGTTTATATGTGAGTGTGTGCAGGTTTCTGAGAGGGACTCTCACCCAGGCAGTTGACGGTGAGCGCTGTGGTGTGTGTGTTTGAGAGCGTGTGCAGCAGTAACACACACATGCGCTGGCGGAGAGTGTCTGTTAGCATCTGGACGGCGGAGGCGGAGCTCCAGATCCTCAACAACACGTAACACACACCGGCCTTCACGTCCTCATCTGAGAGCAGCAGAGCGGCACACACACACTCCAGCACACGCGCTGCACACACACACACACATGACACATCACATCACACGATAACAAAAATCTAAATAAAACTTTTTTTAATTATTATCAAATCATTAAAAAAATAATACATATTAAAAAAATAATTAAAAAAATAATAATATTAAAATCCTTAAAAAAACACATTTGAAATAAACCAATAATTATTATATCATTCAAATGTAAACAAATTTTTTTTTTTTTCTTGCTCTTTTGACAGTTTTGACAAAAACAGCTTTTATTGAAACCAAGGCCAGAAAACGACCGGATCTGTAAAGTGGAGACTTGTGACGTCACAGAGCAGAGAGACCGCCTTTAGAAGAATATCTACGTCTACATCACAGCATCTTTGGCGCCGCCCACTGGAGCGTTAGTGAACAGCGACGTGAGAACGTGAAAAGATCGACACAGAATCAATACCATTACCTTCCAAATGATGCTACAAACATGTAAGTAACCATGTTTCTTCTAATGCCCGGTCTGTGATCAGTGATTAAACTACAAACAGAAAGCGATCAAAGAACGCTCCCTTTCCAATCGCCCAAGCTGTCAATCACACAGCGCGAGTTTATCTGGACACCTGCCAAAACTCGTATGAAAATCAATGACGGTGTTAAACCGCACAACGAAGCTCTTACTGTATTTAGGTTGTGTTTCAGTTATTTGGTGAAAACATTCGTGAGAGTGCAGGAATTGTGTTGTAATGATGAGATCACTTAATTCACAGCGATCAACAGACTGTCTTTCATCTGCTCGTTTACACTGAAGTCTCACAGCCAATCACAGCAGTGGGCGTTTACACTGAAGTCTCACAGCCAATCACAGCAGTGGGTGTTTACACTGAAGTCTCACACAGACACACGCCCTTAAAACAGAGCGTTCAAATCAGAGGCATAAATCAGGCTTGGAAAAATGCCTTTTAATTTCCTAATTATGACATTTTTTGTATGTAAAAAAAATCACACTAACATTATAAATGCACCCTAGGCAACATTATAAAATAACAAAATGACCCTTTAATATTTAGTCCTAAGATGTTTGGCTGAGAAAACATGTTTGAGAATCGCTGCCATAAATCAAGTCTATGAAGGCAGTAAACAGTGTGAATGTGTTCATCAGACAGTCGTACAGCGGCTGGACGTCAGTGTTTGGCTCAGAGCGGGATGAGCGTTCCAGCAGTTTCCCCAGAAACATGACAGAGGACAGAGACAACTTCAGACCCCCGACATCAGTCCACTGAGAGAGAGAGAGAGAGAGAGAGAGAGAGAGAGAGAGAGAGAGAGAGAGAGAAAGTGTGTGTGTGTGTGTGTGTTTGTGTGTGTGTGTGAGAGTGAGAGTGAGAGAGTGAGAGAGTGAGAGAGAGAGAGAGAGAGAGAGAGAGAGAGAGAGAGAGAGAGAGAGAGAGAGAGAGTGAGAGAGAGAGATGAGAGGAGAGAGAGAGAGAGAGAGAGAGAGAGAGAGAGAGAGAGAGAAAGTGTGTGTGTGTGTGTGTTTGTGTGTGTGTGTGTGTGAGAGTGAGAGTGAGAGAGTGAGAGAGAGAGAGAGAGAGAGAGAGAGAGACTGGTAACAATCACAGCGGCTGAACTAGTGTGAAAGAGTATGTGTGTGTGTGTGTGTGTGTGTGTTCACACCCGTGAGTGGATCTGGTCCAGGATGAAGAGCAGAAGCGCTTGATTCGGGATGTCCAACGTCACCTGCAGCAGAACTGAAACACAAACACACACACACACACACACACTTCTCAATCTCATAGACACCGCAGACCTCAAAACATGATCATTCTGAGCAAAAACGGCCAAATAGATCCTCTTTCCCACATTTCCAGGGTCACAGGAGGTGGTGAACAGGAGACGACAGCGAATATGATTGGTGTGTTCATATTTGCCTCCAATAGCTAAAGAAAAAAACCTCACAACAACTTTCTACGACTTTTCAAAAGAGAAAAAAATATGGAGAGATTGATTGAAATAACAGAAAGTACATGTCATAAATGTACACAACATCTGAACACTGATCACCCTGTACGGTCTGATCCAGCAGGGATGAATCCACGGCGCTGAACAGCGTTCCTGAAACATGAGTTATAAGTTAGTTATGTTTGCTTTGCTATGTCAAAGTGATTCATTTTAAAGTTTGTGAAGATTATCATCAACAAAAAACACATAATAATCATAAACTTTTGATGGTCACAGAGCTTATTTTCTACAATAGTCCAAAAGCCAATGACAAATCTAATATAACCTATAGATTTTGTAAATACATATTGCACAATAAACAGAGAACAGTAACAGAAATGTCATATTTAGAGGTATTTAATGATGTGTAGACTGTATTTAATAGATAACACCTCAGTAGAGATGAGATGAAGTTTATTCATTATGTGAAATGTCATATTAGTGGTATTTAATAATGTGTAGACTGTCTGTATTTAATAGATATCACCATTGCTCTTACTCAGTAATGATGAGATGAAGTTTATTCTTCCTTCTTTCTTCGCGATACAGCAGCTCGCGAACCGCGGCCACGCGCATCACGGACACGAGCGCCGCGCGCTTGCGCACCGCCTGCAACATGATTATTAACGTCAACCATGAACGTCCACACGGTGGCGCTCGTTAAACGCGCTTATTATTTCATATTTATCCAAATATTACTGTTCTTACCGATACATCCGACCTGTCCATCATCTCCAGGACGCACGCGACGGCAAATGCCGCCGCGCTCCCACCGCGGCCCGTGAGCGTCGTGAAATCTTCTCACAGATTGCGTCTGAACTCGACATGTTTCAGGTTATTCGACACGAAATTGACTGATGTGATGATTATGAGTGCGGTATATCAGTTTGACGCGATTAAAAAGACTACAATCAGGTTATTAATTTAAACGTGCGCGAGGACGAGTCGGTCTGACCAATCAGAGCGAGATCACGAGACCCATTAACCAATCAGATCCAACAATGGGAAAAATAAGGTAAACCCATAGACAGTATATAAACGGGTAAACCGTTTTTTAACATGTTCATGACATAAAACTTTGAATACAATTATATACAACATGTATTAACAATGTTCAAAACGTTAAACCTTCCATTTCACTTGGAAATACATCACAGCACTGAAGTAAAATCAGTTGCGACTAAATCCAACATGAACTTCGTCTAATACATTTGTGGAAGAATTTTAAGATAGAATTAATATTGCAATAAAAAAATAATAATTTTAAGATAGATTACAGATGGATGGATGCAGAGGTTTTTTTCCACCGTCACATACAAATAATAACAAATATGACAATAATCCACCAAATACAGACTACAACAAATAGGAAAAGAATATCAGTGTAATTTATAAAATAAAATTGCAAGTCAAAAGAAAGAAAATTATATTACAGAAATAAGAACATGTATGAGATGAGATCATCATAAACGGTATAAAAGCTTCACATGTGCGCCAAGTGTATAGCAGTGTTGTTGTCTCTTGTGTCTCTTGAGCATTATATATTTGAAATGCATTAACTATTAACTAAAATCAACATGAACTAAAACCAATGTCTAAATAGCTATACTTTTTGTGGAAGAATATTGATTATTCTGCCCAGATACGGATGATGTCATTAGTCTGTTTTCTTATTGGTTAAAACATCCGCTATTTTCTTTTTTCTTTTTTTACAGTTTATGCTATTTTCTGTTGATGATACTATTGTTTGTATTCAACGATATACAAAAAAAAGGTGTTGAAGGCATTTCAATCATCATGATCGCGAGTGTCTCGACGAAGATCTTTGCTCTGCTTTGTGTTTTTCTTCTTTTCGGGACTTTGCCTTCAATTCAAGCAGGTAACGTTAAAAGATTAAAAGTTTTCTGCGTTTATCAGAGAACGAAAGTGAAAGGAACGAGTACGCGTCTTGATTTAAATCGTCTTTGCAAAGACAGAAATTCAATTTTGATTATAAATTCAGGGTAGCATCATATACAAAATATTCTCATTTAAACTACGAACTACTTTCGACAACTAAAACTATCCACCATAATTTGACTGTTTGTCAACACCGTTATTATCATATCATATGTGATTGATATTAGAGTTGCTAGATTTAACAAGATTATATGTTTTAGCAGCATAAATGAATTTATCAAAATAATAAGAGATGTATGGAAATTATGACAAGTTAACCTAAAATTATAGTTTAGTTTCTGATTTAGTTTCTGATAACAGTAGGATCTTAAGATTCAGATTTGGGACTTTGACTAAAGTTTTCCTCAGAAAATTAATGATCTGGCTTATTATCATAATCGATTATTAAATTAATTCTGTTTGGTTTTATCTGTAGCTGAAATGTTTTGAGATTGTGTTTAATGAGCTTCACCTACATGATGCACACCACTTTAATCACATTTACACTGAAGTGAACAGTAATTTCCTCCATATGTTATTCCTCTTCATTACAGAGACACACTCGCTGTATTACATTTACACTGGTTTGTCCAAACCTGTGGATCTGCCGGGCATCTATGAATTCACTGCTATGGTCTGCTAGACGACACACAGATCGACTATTACAATAGTAAAGAAAGGAGAAAGATTCCCACACAGTCCTGGATGAAAGAGAAACTGCACGAGGATTACTGGGAAAAAGGCACTCAGTCGAGAAAGAGCAAAGAACAGTGGTTTAATGTCAATGTTAAGATTATGATGGAACGCATGAGACACAATGAATCAGGTGAGAAACATTCATACCGTTTAACCTTCTTTATTCTAGTTTTATTATTGTTTTCATCTTGCAAACATTTTGATTCTTCATGTTTCAGATCTTCATGTTCTTCAGTGGAGACACGGTTGTGAAGTTGAGCAGCAGGGAAGTGGAGTGAAGTTTCTCAAAGGTGTTTCTGAGTACGGCTATGATGGAGAAAACTTCCTGTCTTTTGATGAGAAAGAGTCTCAATGGGTCGCCTTTATTGACGCAGCTCTACAAACCAAGAGAAAATGGGATAGTGTTCCCATCCTAAACCAATACACAAAAGGCTACCTGGAGAAAGAGTGTGTGGACTGGCTCAACAAATTCAGAGAATATGGAGACGAGGAGCTCAGAAAAACTTGTGAGTGAATGTGTTTGTATTTGTTGATGATCTGCAGCTGATTAAACTGATTCATAAACTGATTCCTGTGTTTTCAGCTCCTCCAGATGTTCATTCGCGTTTTCACAGAACAATACCAATGATGAAACCAAGCTGAAACTGACCTGTCTGCCACCGCTTCTACCCCAAAGACGTGATGATGATTATTAGGAAAAATAACACAGCTCTGCCTGAAGATCAGATTGAATCCACAGGAATCCGACCAAACCATGATGGATCCTATCAGATGAGGAAGAGTGTGGAGATCAAGGAGGAGGAAAAAGATGAATATGATTGTCTACTGACCCACAAGAGCATCAAAGAACCAATTAGGGAAAGTTGGGTAAGATGAGCCAGTGGGTAAATTGACCCACCCTATTTATCTTGGCGACCGTACACTTTTATTGTACACTTTTATTGTCATGTGACCATATATTTTGAACCCTGTTAGCTTTTGCTGTATTTGGCCGAGCAATTGTTTTGGGTGGCTCGCCAATGTATTCGATTTCTTTAATACATAAAATAAGTAAGTTTGACCAGAGTTTATTGAAGGTAGTAGTCAAGTCAAGTCACCTTCATTTATGTAGCGCTTTTAAAAATATACCGTATTTTCTGGACTATAAGTCGCACTTTTTTTCATAGTTTTGCTGAATTAAAAAAAATTAATTAAAAATTAATTCATACTGAGATGAACCAAGAGAAGACATTACCGTCTACAACGCATCAGTGCTGCGGGAAACCCTGTGTGACGTTAATATGCCGGACACCTATTCAGCCTGTTGTTCTGTGTGCTGTTGTGGAGCTGAATAACTTGCCTTTCCAGATTAAATGTCTGTTCTTGGTCTTGGATTTTGTGAATAAATTTCTAAATAAGTGCGACTTATAATCCAGTGCGATTTATGACGCATTTTTTGACTGATGCGACTTATACTACGGAGCGACTTATAGTTTCAAAGCAGCTTTACAGTGATAATAGTAACTTTAAGTACCAGAGATTGTTTTGGCTTTACAGCAGCTCTTGAATAAAGTTATTGTCCAGCTCAAGTTAGTAGTGTAGCACAGTTCTTCAGCAGCGATGTTAGCGTGCCGGCCTTCAAAGAATCTCAACCCAAAGTTCTGTCTGTGTGACCGAACTTTATACATGAAGACAAAGGGGCTACATACAATAGTAAACTGTTAGCACCTCCCACAGGAGATGGATCTACACTGCAATCTACTCTAAGCAATGTTGTTTCTTTGTCATTCACACCCACCAGTTTCTATGGGCCATATGTCTGGCCATTTAATTGTTCATTCATAGTTAATACATTAACTAATGGAACCTTATTGAAAATTGTTACCGTTTTTTCTTTGCATTTTATGATTACAGGCAATTATTTTGCTGCCAGGCCAGTAGATGGCGATGTAACTTTGTAAAGATACACTGCACGCCTATAGACTGAATGCATAATAGGCCCTGTCCCAAAGTGCACCCTACGCACTCGCGGTCTTCCTCTGGGTCCGCACTTTCGTGACGTAAACGCCGATTTGACTGTCGGGAAGAAGTCTGCTGTGGAGCTCGCATCAGTGCTAGCTCGGCAAAAGTGTGCATCGAGGGCGCAAATCGACCGCATAGTGTGCACCCTCTGAGACCTAAAATGACAAATGGGACACCTCTACGGTCTTAAGGACTTAACAGCCATGCGCACGCGGCAGCCATTGTAACTCCACAAGACCGAAAGTGCATATGAAGTGTGCCATTTGGGACAGGGCCACACACTTGCACATGGAGACGAACATGGTGTAATTTTTAAAAAAAAACTTTGCGTTTTCATTCTCCCAAAATGTGTTAATGAACAAAAAAGCATAAAAATTATCACAAGTTGTAAAAAACAGGCCTTAAAAATAATGTATTCAATTATTAAACATTAAATCATACATCATAATGATTTATTCAGATACTGATCTTTATTTATGTGAAAGAATGTTATGTGGCCTGACACATTAACATTAAACCTGTATGAAATATTCTATCTCAGAAAAGTAATTTATTGCCACTACTCTTAATTTACCGTGGTTTTCCAGGACAAGCTACAGAATTGCTGAGTGCCAGTGCTGCTAATGCAGAAGAAACGTCACTTAAGGAAGAATCTGATGGTATGTTTGAGCTGTTGCTTTGTCATTTACAGGGCACATTTCAAGTAGATTCATACCACAGTCCTGGAAATGCACTTTGACTTAACTTTTTCTCCAACAGGACGAGAGTGTGCTGGTGAAACAGCAGACATCAGTGCGACTGTCCCTCTGGAGAAAGTCAAACTAAGTGGTAACTATGCTTTATTTGAATATCAGTGCTGTTTTCACTCATTTCTGTTTCTCCAAAGGTTAGTGTAGCACAGTAGAAATTAATTTACATTCAGGGCTTCTTAGAGGAGCAGATTGTTTATTGTAAACATACAGTTATTAAAGTTACTTATTCATGGAACATTGAATGGTCTGTCATGGACGTTTTTAAAGGTATTAAAGCACACTTGACTGTGCACAATTAAGGGTTTCAATTTCTGCCCTGATATAGTCGTGCTTCACAACTTCTGCCAGATACAAATGACATAATAAGGACTAGATGTTACCTGTCTTGAGTGGGTTTTTGTTTCTTGCTTCTTGTTGCATACCTCTCCACTCTGTAGCTGTATATCAGGGGTGCCCAATCCTGCTCCTGGCGATCGACTGTGCTGCACAGTTCATCTCCAACCCTAATCAAGCACACCTGAAGCAACCAATTAAGGTCTTCAGAGCACGTCAGGATCACTTGAAAATTAAATGCAGGTGTGTTTGATTAGGGTTGGAGATGAACTGTGCAGGACAGTCGATTGCCAGGAGCAGGATTGGGCACCCCTGCTGTATATGATCTCCCCCATCCTCTCCAACCTTCTTTCCACATCTCCTTTCAACCCTTCTAGAAGGTGGACAAGGTCTGAGTCGATGATTACACTATTTTTCTGGCAGGATTTAGGCCGAAGGATTTGAGGCTTTGCCTATTCATCTTTCGTTCTAAAGCTGTTTGTGAATGGTTGGGCAATGGGCTTAGAAATGAAGGTGGTGTTGTACTAGTTGTAGCTTCGTCTGGGTTTCTGATGCCCTGTGGACTGTGTTCCTTGTCCTGCCACTAGGTTTCACTCAACTTATTTTCCGTACCTCTAAGGAAGTATTGGACAATGCGGGGCTAAGCTCTCTCAGGCATTTCTTCCGGCCCTGATGTATCTTGAGCCACTTCTCCGATAATATCTTTTTTTGAGTGTGTCCTGCCAGCGCTGTTGTTCCATCGGCTATCGTACTGATTGTTTGCTCATTGTCGTTTCCGTTGCGTGTTCAATTGCCCTGTTATCTGCCGGTGAGTCTTCTTGCGTCCCACTCTCGCAGACTCGGGGTGTTCTACCTCTTGAAGTTTTCACAGCCATAAGTGGGTGGATCCAAATCACTGATGGATCCTGCCAGCATGGGTAGCTAACCCATGCCAGCCCCTAGGGGTCTATTCCATCCTGCCAGCAGTCACCAGGTCTTTGCCTGGTTGTCATCTGCCCTTTTGCAGCAGTCTCTGGTTTGATCTAGATATTCAAATTACATAATAAGGACTAGATGTTACAATCAACTGATTCAGTCTGATACCTGTCTTGAGTGAGTTTTGAAGCATGATATTAGTTGGGGGGTTTCGCTAGTGACCACTTAATGATGTTTCATCCTTTACCACAAGACACCCTCCGCCAAGGCAGCGCAATCACAGGCTGATCAGACCTGGGTGTGTGTCGCAAGGGGACTGAGTGGTCATTTGATTCCTGTCTCCTTTCTTCTCAACCACAGCCAGTGACTACTCCTTTTGGCAGCTGTGGCAAATTCTTTGATGGCCTTCCTCTGGGCCTGCCCTCTAATGCCCACTTCCTTCAGAAGCCTTGTAGTTGAATTGGCAACACCCTGCATCCTACCTCCACTGGGCACACCTTCACGCACCAACCCCTTTTTGGACAGCATAGGCAGTTTCAATTAGTTCTAACACACTATACGCAATTACAGTTTCTTTCTTGTCCTTCTGCAAGGATACGCCTCCTTGATAGGGGGATCATGTTATGGATTGTTTGGTTTTTGTTTGTGGGTGGGTTTGGCACAGGTTTAGTTTAGTTTGTTGTGTTTCTGTTAGTTTTCTTAGGTGGCTTTACACTGGGCACGTTTGCTGCACTCCGAACCTGAGTGCGATAGTTTCTGTTGCCCCCGCAGTTTTGGTCTGGTTTCACACATGACTTGATTCTAGCAAACCCTGCGTTTTGAACTCATCTTACGCCATCACAAACATGCACTACGCATGATAGGAGATATCAAAATATTCAATATATTGTGTGTTTTTTATCAATTTGGTGCTATTATGCACAGCAGAGTAAACAATATTTGGGTTTACTATATGTGCTGTGACGTCATGAGAGGCTACACAGCTCTCAGCGGGACAGTTCAAGTAGTGTGAGGACACAAAGTTAAAATATAAACAAGGATTTTATTAAAGTTCTTGGGAATTAACAGAAACAGAGTTCCAAACTCAAGAGTGTAACTAAGGATCAGGTTGGACTTCAACAGTCAAAACTTAAATGATGCATCTTCTGGTGGTGAAATCATAATCCTGATTCCCTCAGGTAAGTAAACAGTCTTTTCCAACCTTACTTCAATCGGTGCTGCAGCCCGTGGCCAATCCAGCAGTAAGTCCTTCAAATGTCTGGTAAGTATTTCCAACCTTCAATGTTCCTCGTGGAAACGACACTGGGGTGGTCTGGTCCTCCGCAGAAAGCACAGCCTGAAGCTTCTCTCCCAACACTCACACTCACTAAAGGCGGGCGTACACGGTGCGATTTTTGCTGTTTTTACGAGCTCGCAGATGATTTTTTCACTCGGGACAAATCGAGTGGAAATCGGTGATGCTCGCATGGTCGCGGCTCGCAGCGTGTGAGAGGAATTACGAGCCGAGCCGAGCACGTTACGAGCACCTCTCGACCTCCCGATCATTTTTAAACATGTTTAAAAAATTCGGGGAGTCGGCCCGATTTTCACCAGCGTATAGGCTATCCCCTATTGCCAAATCATACACAACCATGTCACAGGCTAGATCGATTGGGCTGTAGTGGCAGCAACCACACAGCATGCGCATACACTGTCACACACACACACTCTCTCTCTCTCTTGTTTTTTATGTTGAACAGAATGGCTACTGTTATCTGCTTTTCAACAAATCATTTGCACGCACATTTCTGTAATTTTTCTATCTGAAGCTATTGCCTGCAACATTGAAAGCTCCGGTCTCTGTGTTTAGCGCAAATGCTCACGTGATTGCCGCCGGCTCGGGATAAAATTTGTGCAGGACAGTCGTGCCATGTACCAGCTGCTTTGACGCGATTATCAGTTTAACTGACTCGTAATGTGTGCAATATCTCACGACCTCCCGAGTGTCCGAATTCGCACCGTGTACGCCCGCCTTAACTGTGTCTCTAACCATTATAAAGCCCTTCAGCTCATCAGACCCTGACCAGTCTCAGGTGTGCGGGAATGTCGTGTATTGAGGGGTGGAGTTTGAGGGGTGGGCATAGCTGTTCATGGTTGCAGCCATCTCAGGGGAATTTAGCGTCCCTCCAGAACACAGCCTCTCGTGACATCACAGTGCATTGCATGACGATGGCTTTCCGCTACTTGCAAACAGACTCTTTTGAGGAGACAGAAGATTGCCATTCATTTGCCGCTCTGATTGCACTCACTGATTTTGAATACACTGCAGGCTCACTGTCGCTCAAATCTAAGGTAAATCAGAAACATTGTCATCTCTTATATGTGTTTTACTGAAGTAAATACATCGAACTCGGCTAAAACGCACGTGCATGTGCAGTGCATACCCAAGTCCGTGTTGGTTTCATATTCACCTTCATATTCACATTCTCCTTCAGGTTGTCTTAGGTTTGGTACCCTGGTGCGCACCCGGGTTCACATGACAGCTTTCACATTAGCGATTTTTAATGCAACTGCCAGTGTGAAAGCCATTTATTGTTTGATCATCTGTTTCACCTGATGATACTTTTGATAATGTGAATAATGATTAGGTCTATTTAATGTCCCTGTGAACAGGAAGTTATTGAATTGAGGGCTGGGTTTTATTTTAGCGTACCTCCTCTCTCCATCTCTCATAGCAAACTGCCCAGCCAGCACAGCCAGGTGGGGCCCACATGGGTTTCACCTGGGCTATCTAACTGGGACCCAGACAGTTTTGTCCACGGTTTCCATGTAGGCCCCACATGGGTTTGCCCAGATGAAATGAACACTGCTCAGTGTGCACACTACAGGATGTTACATGTAACACATATCAGTGTTGGAGTTAATGAGATAATTAAGTGATTGAATAATGATTGAGCATTATTGATGAACACCTGCTGTTAACAAGCAGTATCACTGAAGAAAAGAGAAACACAAGAACTACTTCCAGCCACAGCCTTAGATTAAATCAACCTAAGAGAAAAGAAGACATTAAATCTGTGAAGATCTCAGCAGAGGAGGATTAAACAACTCCACAAACAGCATTACCAGCTTCACTTATTACTAACCAGGTTGACTTTATTTATGTCAGATGTCTACAGAAGTTCTTATTGAGAATTAACAGAGGTTAAGATGTTGATGATTTATTGAAAATAATAGTTTGGTTTGATGCCACCATTATGGTGATCAGCGTTTGCTTTAGTTGGGCTCTTGATTTTTTAACATTTGTTTTATTCTGCTCAGTTGTATCTGATTGTTATGTTGAGAAGAGTAAGAGAAAATGCAATCAGATGCTTATTAATTTATTTTTCTTGTTGTGATTCTAAAGAAAGAGTTCCAGCATATTGTTAACAGAACATTAGATGATTTTTAAAACCCCATTTTTGCATTTTGGACTTCTGCGATTTTTACTCACACACAGACATCAAGAATCAGCATATGAATCTCAACAATGGTGACATGCTTCATGGTGCAATGCATTCTGGGTACATCATACGAAACTTATCCATGGCTCCCAGAATGCATTGCACCATAAGGCATTTCACCATTGTAGCGATTCATATGCTGATTCTTGATGTCTGTGTGGGAGTAAATGTTGCAGAAGTCCAAAATGTGTAAATGGGGTTTTAAAAATCATTTGATGTTCTGGTCCCAGTTAGACAGCCCAGGTCAAACCCATGTGGGCCCCACATGGCTGTGATGGTTAGAGGGGAGTGGTTAAGGATATATTCTACCCAAGACGTCAAACCAAATGGCATTTCACAGCAGACGTTGACGTACATGTCCACTGCATTCTCCAGTTCACGGGGACTTTAAGCTCTGTGTTTGGTTCAGTTCAGTTCAGTTGGCTTGATGTGTTGTCAGTGTTGTGTTGTGCTTGGTTGTTCTTTTCTTGTATATTGGCTCTGAGTTTCTTTGTTAAATAAATACAAAATTGCTGTGTTACATACATTTGTTTTCATTTCTGCAACCCAGCCATGACACCCTCATAAGTGAATACTTTTTTTATGCCTATTTTTTCCTCTTCATTACAGAGACACACTCGCTGTATTACATTTACACTGGTTTGTCCAAACCTGTGGATCTGCCGGGCATCTATGAATTCACTGCTATGGGTCTGCTAGACGACACACAGATCGACTATTACAATAGTAAAGAAAGGAGAAAGATTCCCTCACAGTCCTGGATGAAAGAGAAAATGCAGGAGGATTACTGGGAAAAAGGCACTCAGTCGAGAAAGAGCAAAGAACAGTGGTTTAATGTCAATGTTAAGATTATGATGGAACGCATGAGACACAATGAATCAGGTGAGAAACATTCATACCGTTTAACCTTCTTATTCTAGTTTTATTATTGTTTTCATCTTACAAACATTTTGATTCTTCATGTTTCAGATCTTCATGTTCTTCAGTGGAGACACGGTTGTGAAGTTGAGCAGCAGGGAAGTGGAGTGAAGTTTCTCAAAGGTGTTTCTGAGTACGGCTATGATGGAGAAAACTTCCTGTCTTTTGATGATAAAGAGTCTCAATGGGTCGCCTTTATTGACGCAGCACTACCAACCAAGAGAAAATGGAATAATGTTCCCATCCTAAACCAATTCACAAAAGGCTACCTGGAGAAAGAGTGTGTGGACTGGCTCAACAAATTCAGAGAATATGGAGACGAGGAGCTCAGAAAAACATGTGAGTGAATGTGTTTGTATTTGTTGATGATCTGCAGCTGATTAAACTGATTCATAAACTGATTTCTGTGTTTTCAGCTCCTCCAGATGTTCATGCGTTTTCACGGAACAATACCAATGATGAAACCAAGCTGAAACTGACCTGTCTGGCCACCGGCTTCTACCCCAAAGACGTGATGATGATTATTAGGAAATATTGCAAATCTCTTCCTGAAGATCAGATTGAATCCACAGGAATCCGACCAAACCAAGATGGATCCTATCAGATGAGGAAGAGTGTTGAGATCAAGGAGGAGGAAAAAGATGAATATGATTGTCTTGTGACCCACAAGAGCATCAAAGATATTGGAATAAAAAAATATTTTAAGTAGTGATTTTGTTTGCTTGTGTTATCCTTAATTAAACTGTTTTTTTTTTTTTTTTGCTGTGACAGATTGAAGTTACACCCGTTTCACACTGGAAGCGGATTCAATGGAAATTGGTTTAACATGCTTTTTAAGCTCTACTTTAAGTCATTTTAACACTGCCTATGTGTTGTTTGCGACTCCTGGCTATATGTGTTTTTTTGTTTACATGTACCCAAATAATCCGTTTATAATTGTATTGATGTCTCAATCAGACTGAAAAGCCTTCATGTAAACCCACCAATGGATCAAATTGAGCTTGATCCAAATAAAAATGTTGTGTGGACTAACAGGAAAAAAATAAGCATGTAAAAGCTTGAATATATATTTTCCTTAGTCATACTCAAAAATACCTTGCGCATTTTCACAGTGCTGTCAAGTGTGTTTACATTAATTTTACGTCTTACAAATGTGCGTCTTATGAAATCTTACGTCTTACAAAGTGGTCAGTGGAGGACACTGAATATTTACTAAATATTTGCTAAAAAGCTCCTCTGTCGGATATGTCAGCTTTCTTGAAAGTTGAAAACAGTCGACAATTAGCCTATACTCACAGTAGTGCATGATTTAGCTTCTTATGATAATTTCTCATCTTCACTAATGAGAATCTGATAAATACACTCTTATTTGTGAACATTTTGAGAACGTTAAATAAAACCAACATCTAATGAAATGAAACTGTGGAAGTCTTTTTATTGTGATTATATTATTGATAAATGTATTTATTCACTGAACATTAAACTGTCCACCATTGTTGTTGATTTTAAAAGTAATGAACCCCTCTATACGATTAAGAGATTCACTGGCTGACTAAACTCGCTTTGCTTAAAGTCATCGTTCGATTTGCTCATTGGCAAAATCTTCATTCTGTTGTTGGCAGTTTTTTTCTTCATACGTTGACGAAGGCACGATGTAAACATCAGTACAATTCACCCTTTAAGGCGTTTAAATCAGGAGTGTTGCAATGAAGATTTCTGCTCAGCTTTGGGTTTTTCTTCTTTTGAGGACTATGTCTTCAATTCAAGCAAGTAAAGGATGAACTTTTGCTTTATTTATCAGAGAACCAAAGTGAAAGAAACATGTTTGCGCTTCCTGATTATAAACGGCTTTGTAACGACAGAATTTTTATTTGATTACAAACTTATGCAAACATTGCATTTGAAATACTAAAGTATATTTATATCCGCAATGGGGGAACTAGCATTGCATTCGGGGCTCCTGTGGAGGACTGGATATTGATCCCTGCATCGGAGAGTGGGCTTGATTCCTCTGGGGATAAAGACTCGGCTGAAAAGCTGGACCACGTCTCGGCTCCTCAGCCCAAAAATTAAATGAGTATGGGATGTACAGGAGTGGCTTGCATTGCAAATGCAAGTCTGGTATTGTTACGGCTCGAAGGTGATTGGGCTCTCAGGTGAGATCTCATTGCTTCAGTTCGTCCTTCAGGGAACGGGAGTTATATTGGTAATTGAGACGTTAGACATAGAGACAGAAATTTCACCTGATATGTACATTTTAAGACGGTGACTTACAGTTCTCACCTTTTTGTTTTTGAAATCCTTAACCCTCTAAAGTCTTATTACACTGCATTCAGCACAAACTCTGCTACAATAATATGTCAGCAGCATGTATGTAAAAGTTTGTAGTTTTGAGATAATGACATGTGTGGTTTGTAAAAAAAAAAAAAAAGGTCACTGAAATAAGGTCATGAAACACAAACTAATTATTTCTTCACAAGACTTTTAAAATTGAATCACGTATAGAATATTTTCTCCAAAACTATGTGAAAATCATCCTGAATACTGATACAGATAAGACAATATAATGATATAAATTTGTAAGACATGTTTTGTGAAAGAGAGCTTTATGCGAGGATGCGTGATTTATCATGAAAATTGCAAAGGCATGGGCAACTCGACACTGAATAACTCTGATCATGTATTAATGACATTTCACTTTTTTGCTTAATAATAGTTTCTAATGAATGTATTTTTATTTCTGATATAGTTTCTTGTAAAGTTTCTAATGAATGTTCTACAGTTTTATTAAACATTTACTTACCAGAAATGATTTATTAAACAGCCTTTTGTTGACAGCTTTTACATATTAAAAGGGTAATTATTTATTTATGAGAATATCCTCCTCTACAAAAACTACAAAATCACACCACTCCATCCCTGTAAGTAGGAGCTTGTACTAGCCGGTGTACATCGCTGATGGTAATCTTCGGTAGGTCTTGAAGGCATCTTGAGTAAAACAGTGCCCTCCTTCATATCATCTCTTGTATCGTGGGACCAGAAGTGCACAAGCGTACACTCAATAAAGCGGAAATAGAAACACGTCATCCCGTGCAACTAGTCCATAGCTATATATATAGATAGATAGATATATAGATGGATGGATGCATTATATTTTTTATTGAATGCCAGTCACATACACATAATAAACATGACAATAATCTAACATATAGTGTACAAATATTAAACAAATATAGACTACAGCAAATAGGAAAAGAAAATGCACAGTGTAATTTTTAAAATAATAATGAAAGTCAAAAGATACAAACAAGAAAGAAAATAATATAAACAAAATAATAACAGGTATGAGATCATCATATAAATAGCATAAAAGCTTCACATAGAGACTAGAGTTTTGCTTTGCCATAAACTCAATATCATTTTTCATTGGATGCAGAGATATGCTAATTTTGCCCAGATACGGACGTTTTCTGTCTTGGGCAGTTTTCCCTAACCTGGTCCTAACCAGACTCTCGTACACTTCATTTGTACAGAGAGTCTGGCCACTCTCCATTGACAACCGTTAACTTCCTTGAAGGCGGGTACTCTGTTGAAGTTCAAAGGTTTGTTCGACTGGAACCGGCGTTGCACCGACTGATCGATGAATGACATCAAAGTACCGGGAGAGCGAATAGAAAGTAGCACCTTATGCTTTTGAATTGCTTTCGCGGTACTTTGATGTCATAAACCGATCGATCTGTGCAGCGCCGGTTCAAGTCGAACAAGCCTTAAAGCTACACTGTGTGATTTTTACCCCCCTCTAGCGGCGAAAAGGTATATGACCATCCAGTGAATATTAGTTTCTGTTCCTCTCAATTGCGATTTCGTTTTAACTCCTACGGTGGCCAATGTAGTCCAAGATTAACATGGCTTCCAGTTCGACCTCGTCCATGAGTGTTCCTTCAAGTGATGAGGTTACTTTAGAAAACTATTATAATTTGTAGTAATTTAATTTGTCAGTTAACATATAGGTTATGACATCTATGTAAAATGAATAATAGTTTTATGTTTTCGTTATTTTTTTACCATTTCATTGCTAACATCAGCTATCAGGTTCCCAGACGAATGCAAGCTAATCTAAGTAAAGTAACTTTTATCAGTGCTATCGTTATTCTGTATATTGTACGACATCACTAGCGTAAGGCAACGTTTACATTGTAGACTATATCATTTTCTCCGTGAGCAGAGATCAGCTGATGTGACGGAGGTGCGAGGGAGAGGGAAAAATAAAAACAGGGCGGGTGCCAGTGAATTGCGGAGACGCGAAAGGCGAAGCTTGAATTAACGGGTATGTCCCTCTTTGGCTAATGTACTTTCAAGATGGAGGGGCAACATGGCGACCGACATTCGAACCCCTCACCCGTATGTATTTTCAATGGCATATTATACACTCAGGAGAATACTTTAATACTTGAACGAAGTAAATATACATTAATGAGCACATATATTTTTGAAAGAACTAAGTGTTTTTAGCTAAGAATAAACTAAAAAAGTTACACAGTGTAGCTTTAAAACTATTGGATCTGCTCAGAAACCACTCTGGATCTGCCATAACCAATCGCAAACGTTTGGTCGTGACGCACGACTAGCGCGCGACCTCAACGTCATCGTTCTCAACCACTCCCTCTATTCGCTGATTGGACTGGTAAAAAATTGATCTGAGAAAACCATAGACCATAAAAGAAATGGACACAGTGACCCCATAGACTTCAACGGAGAAAAGTGAAGTCACGAAGTGATGTATTAGTCGTTTGCACTATTTTTCACTTCTTCATGGACACAACAATGATTTCCCTCATATGGTAATATTTTTCCTTTTAATTATGTAAGGTTTGCAAAAATTTAAACTGCTGCGTCTTTAAAGATGAGATAAGCAAAGTGAATGCGCGTTGTGCACATGCTACATTATGGCCAAGCATGCGCCCTTGAAATAGCATCTGAATAACGCGCCGCTGACTTTAGTGGCGGAATTGTTTTCTGCAACTGCAAAATAGCACCAGGGAACGTTTGCGCCGGAACACGCCTCCTCTTTTCGATGAACCGCCCCCAGGAGCGCAAGTTCATTCCCTAATTTACTGATGTTGGTTTGTGGAGGGAAAAGTCTGCTGTGCGTCGGGTGCAAAATAGGAAAGATGTACAAAGTAAATTGATAGGGCCCAAAGTCTCTCTTACCCACATATGTATTCAAAAACACTATGATTCATAAAATACAATGGTTACAAATGATTATGAATGTATATAAAAAGCAATTATACAGATACATAAAACTGTTAATGAATATTAATTAGTAATAATACTGAAAACAATATTAAATGAAGAAATTGAAAATGTATTCTTCAGCTACATGCTAGCTAGGAACGGGTTTTCCTCGTGGACGTTTTGCTTTTGGTGAGCTAATAAAATATTAAAACTCAGTCAAATCATATTTTATGTACTGTTATTTAATTCTGTCATCTGGTATCCTGGACTTGATCTCTCGTTTCATTCCAACGCGACTGCTGCCATTTTGTGATGGTTGTTGTTTCTGCGGATTCGTGTGAACGAGAATCATTTTGATAATGTTTGTATCTGTACAGAGGGAAAGGGAAGGGAAGGAGGGCTTCGCAGGGAGAGTCTAGTTGACTCAATCTCTGCTGACACTTCAGGGCTGCGTTGTGGTCGTGTCCAGGCGCAGGTCCGTCATCTGATCTGGATCCGGCTGACTACGGTAAACCTTGGGAGAAACAGAGAGACTAATTTTAGCGCAGATCCTATTCATATTTTGATGTAACAAGTACATCAGGTGTTTTGGGAAGTGTTCCCGGTTCCGGCGGACCTAATTTATGCAGCTTTACATTTTACATGATTTGAATTATAGAAATTAATAATGTGTATGCCAACTTAAAGAGATGTTTTTAGTCTAGATTTGAACTGACAGTGTACCTGCTTCCAGGAAAGACTGTTCCAGAGCTTATGTGCTAAATAGGTTTAAAAAAATTAGGTATTTAGGTATTATCAACTGGCAAGAATTTTGAGATCGCAGCAGATGTGAAGAACTATAATGCGTTAAGAGCTCGCTCAAGTACTGCGGAGCTAAACCATTTAGTGCTTTGTAAGTAATCAGCAATATAAACATTTTTTTACAATGTTTAATAGTGAGCCAATGCAGTGTTGACAGAACAGGGCTAATATGGTCATACTTCCTGGTTCTGGTAAGAACACGAGCTGCTGTATTTTGGACCAGCTGTAGTTTGTTTATTAAGCGTGCAGGGCAACCACCCAGCAGTCTCAAGATACGGTCTAAATCCTGACGGAAGATTCTCACAGAAACCATTTCTTTCTAAAAAGGAACATAGAGGTGAGGATATTGCCCTTTCTAGCAGTGATAGGCAACTTTCTTTTTCTGACACTGCCTGTCATAATGAAGATACAACTTCAAACATTATTTTAGTACTTTATTTCGGCCTGTAATTGACAAATTCTTTAGGATCAAGTTGCGTTTAAAAAAAAGAGATTTAATAATAGCCAGCTTAAAAGCTTTCGGTACGTATCCTAATGACATAGATGAATTAATGATATTAGGAATATAATCTATGACGTCTGGAAGCATCTCTTTCAGTAGTTTAGTCGGTATAGGGTCTATCATACATTTTAGATGATTTAACGAGACAATTCATCAATGCTATCTGGGATGCTGAGGAGATAAAACTGATCACGGAGATTATTTATAAAGAAATCTTTAGTGGTAGAATTCAGTTTTAGAGTCTTGGCTAAATGAAGTTTACACAAGACTAGATAATGATCTGAGATATCATCGCTCTGCTGTATAATTTCAACGGCATTAAGATTGATTCCATGTGACATTATTATATCTAAAGTATGAGTACAACAATGAGTGGGTCCTGACGCGTGTTGTCTAACTCCATGAGAGTTCAGAATCTCCCAATGTGTATTTTTCTTATTTACATGGATATTAAAATCATTAACAGTTAGGGAATTGAAGATTGGATTTGTATCCGTTTTGCGAAAACACAGTTGTTTAAATGGAATTGTTTTGATAAATCATGTAGCTATCCGATCTGAGAAAACGCATGAAGTGGCCAGGTGTAAACAGCCCCTAATGTGCATTCAAGTTCATCGTAATGTACAGGGGCCAATAGATGGCATAGCTACATTGGATGTAACACGGGTGTCATTTAGTGCTAGTGTAACAAACTTTTGAACAACTTTATTGAAAACGAACTTGTATTGAGGAGCATGGAACCCAGACGAAAATTGTATTTTTTTTTTTTAAAGGGAGAAAAGTGAAGTCAATTTGAAGCACTTACTTCCTGATCGCCAGGCGTACTTTATCAAACTTTATGCCTCACGTCCCCCCGATTGCCTACGAGCTTTTCCGCCTGTCTATATGGTAATTTCTCGACTGTGTGACAGAGTCGCGTGGTTGTGACGCAATCGTTAGCCTATTTTTACAAAAACTGCTTCTACGGGGCCATAATGATACAAGGTAATGGAGCCTTTTATACATTGTCATGTTTCTTTAGAAATAAATAATGGACAAATGGAGTCTTTAAACGCCTAAGTTATCCGCTGTCAAAGTGACGCCAAAATGAATGGGAGTCAATGTCATGCTAACAGCAGGTAATGGCTTGACAGCCAATGGCGGCCCCGGGGAAGCTTCGGTTTCCGGCGGATGGATTACCCCCTTGGTTCAAAGTGAGATTAAATGCATATAAATATTTGTTTTATTTAGTTATTGGATGTTTGCGTAGAATTCTGATATTGAATCAGAATACTGAATATTTTTTGTGGCAGTGAGATGAGTAAATGCATGTTCATTGGTCTACTCTAGAACTACAATAACCATCATGTTTACACACAACGTCTCTACACTTATTACCGATTTTTCTCAATATGAGGACCGGAGAGTTGTCAGTCAATAAATGGAAAACAAACTTTATCAGTTACTTGAATAAGTAATCTTGTTATGAAACTCCAGTTCCTGGTAATGAGTTACCCACAACACTGATAATTACAAATATTAAATGAACGATTTGATTGACTGCAGGAGGTTTTATTGGCAACGATGTTCAGTATGAGGAGATCTATAAAATTATATGAATATTGTCGGGATGTGTGAAATACCACGTTATTACTGAAGCATAAAAAATCGTTAGCCGATTTCCTTTCAAAATTCCTACAGACCTCTTGGGCCATGAATCGAACATGACCACAAGTTTCGTTCTGAACTTCCGATCAGCCTCCGTTAACCTGGTCTAATAGGAGCTCAAATTTCATTGGCCGATGGCGGACATGTTTTTTTAGATACAGCAACGTCCTCATAGACAAGCTTGGCATCTCAGTCAAAGACACTGCATGCCAATTTTGAAGTAAATCGGAATAACGTTGAAGTAGTTATAGCCGTTTGACATTTACATTTATGCATTTGGCAGAAGCTTTTTATCCAAAGCGACTTACAATGCACTCATTACACAGGGACAATTCCCCGGGAGTAAAGTGCCTTGCCAATTACTTTTAGAATATAGCATTCGAACGCATACTGCAGCCCCTTTTGCCTACTTCCATCGGACACTTTATTTGCTGCTTTATAAAAGTTTGATAAAATTTCAGCAGGAAGAGCTGTCACAGCATAAGCCATGTTGATACCAAACCAGAGCCCAGATGAAGTTGACGAATGTAGCAACAGTAACTAAGGGGGGCGGGGCTTAGCCAAAGGTGAATTGTCTTCTATTTGACTATTAATTTTTCATCCATAATAATGCGGTTCGTGAAAAAACATAATATTCCAGTTTTTTTAACAGTAGGCCTAGTCAAGGTTAATTATATCAAATGCTGCAATGAAATCGAGCATTACAACACCTATTTGGCTGTTGAGTGTTTTCCTCTATATGCATGCTGAAAAGTTGTAATTAAATCATTATTCATAAAATAAGATTAAATCTGTTCATAAACAATTCTTTCCATTATTTTACCGAGAATTGGTAATAAACTTATTGGTCTACTATTTGACCCAGAGAAAAACATTTTCTTATTTTTAGGTATTAGCACAACTTTACATATTTTCCATGCTTGTGTGGCGAGATGGTCGGGGCAAGGAGAGAGATTATAGCTAAGATAAGCAGCCGGGAAATTCACATTAATAAAACTCCAATAAGATTTTCAATGTAGCCAACTACGCCACCTCGGGGCTTTCACCCAAGGATATGTAAAACTCAGACAACACAGGTTCATTCTTCCCAAAGAGGACTGAGACTGTTCTGACAATTAAAAGCAATTTATTTTATCAAATCTTTTCACATTCAGAAACACCACATTTCACTGATAAATACCTTCCAGACATTTACCTCTTAATTACCCACTTATGTTAATACAAAAAGGTATTTTAAATAAAACAAAAAGAAAATATACAAATACTGGGGGTTAATCAAAGACACTGACAGGAAAAGCAATCCCTGACCCACCTCGTAAGAAATCACTCATTAGACTGCACCCACACGGTAGTGTCCCGCACTACAAAGGCAATGAAACAAATCCCCACTCAAGTGTGTAACACTACACCCCAAAAGTGGGTGGGCCAAATATCCTCTCACCAATGTCTCAGAGAGAACCCACAGCACTCAAATTAAAGGTTCCCTAAAAAAAGGAAAACCCACAAAAGCACAACAAATTTATAAGGGAGACAAAACAACGCTTTTATAATGAAGACAAAACAGCAGCGTAGTCTGGGTCCGTGTATCCTGCCGATTACAGATGCACATACACCGCTGCAAGCACGCCGTTAGGCACGACCCCCAACTGCATCAGAACGGATAGAACCATACTGCAACGTGCTCTCACTGCACTGTAACGACTGCAAAACAGGCTTAAGGTTACACACCAACATTACACAAAAAAATAAATCACATGCCACTTTACACATCCACATACCTGAGATTGGAAAAATAAGTAACCCAAACTACACGACTCCATCAGAGAAAGGCAGAAAACGGAAGCCAAGGAGGTAAACAGAAATGGCTAAACACAAGCTCAGCTACTTGTGCACCTTGCTTTTATTATAAGTGCAATCATGATAACGATTAACCAGCCGGTATCTGACACAGCTGAATTCATGGAGAAATGATTCCCATTCTCCACCAGGGGGAGAAATGAAAGAAAATCCCCAATCTGCTACACTTGCAGACATATATTATCCATAAAACTCAAATTAATTATATGAGCAATAATAGGGGCAATGATTGCAACTATTGGCTTCAGCAACTTATGTTCAAGGTAGCCAACACCAGGTGGTTTGTCTTTACAGTTCATCATAAGTAATTTCACTTTAAGACCACTGACACTCGTGTATTTAAAGCTACATGTTTTACCTTCAATCATCTTATTTATCAGTGTATTTGATAAATCTGTCGTATAAGGCTGTGTAGTATTTTTAAGTTTATTTATTTTATTTATGAAATAATCATTAAGATGATTCACTATATCACTTGGTTTAGTAAAAAACTCACCTTCATGTTCTAAATAAGCTGGAGTTGATTTATTATTTCCTCTTAATATATTATTCAATGTATTCCATAATTGTTTACTATCATGTTTTATTTCTATAATTTTCTTAGTATAGTACAATTTCTTTTTCTTCTTATTTACCTTAGTTACAAAATTTCTAAGTTTGGTGTACATCGGTGCTGCATAGGCTGAGATGTTTCTACTGGAGAATGACAAAAACTCATTTTGAGAAAAAGGCATTTAAAGATTTGTAATGTAAATATTCATACTTTTTTAATGGAAACAACTATTTACAGACACAATATCTCATCAAATCATCAGTAACAACAATACAAACCACCTAAATCACATCAAAACTTATAAACACAGCATTTATGGCCTTCAACTGAGCAGAAAAACAGTCAAAAACACACATCTAAATGTCAGAGCGCGTCACGTGATGCATCTGAATGAATCACGGTGTCAGAAATTGACCTCAGCCAATGAGATTTTGCTTTTACAGTTAAATGCCCATTGTACTTTCAGGATTGGTTGCTGATAAAAAGGAAATTACTATATTTGGATCCGACAACATTGTACAGAAGAGAGAGCTTTCCAACAATGTGTGAGATTAAAGGAAGCAGAGAGAGATCGCAGAGCAGGGGGATGATTCAGAACGCCAACTTTTGTTGAATTTCAGAGAAATCTACAGATGCAAATAGACAAAGTGTAGTAACATAAAGACCTAAATGTGTATTTTGGACTTTTTTTCACCACAAGTCTGAAAGAAGACATGTTATTGAAGACAAATAGCCCAAAATCTCAAAATTGACCAGTGAAAAAAAAACTGTTTTTGCCTGCCGTCTCGCCTTAAAGTTTGATCAAAAAGCTGAAATGCATTCTCTGGATCCTTTTGTAGAATTACCTCTGACCATTTTCTATTTCTGACATCCTCTTCATATTGTAAATGATTGAATCTTCTAAATGACCTTTTCATTATTACTTTTGGACCCGATTTAGGAACTTTTGTTTTCCTTACAATTGCAATAAGATTGTGGTCACTAAAACCAACTGGCACTGACAAGCAATTTGAGCAAACTTGTAGTCTATTTACAAACATGTGGTCGATACAGGAAGCTGATCGAGTACCATCTCTTCTTTTACATATTCTAGTTGGTTGATTAATTATCTGTGATAATCCACATGCTGTTGCTGTGCTCATTAATTAGATTTTCCTAAGACAGTCAGAAGAATTCCAATCTATGTTGAAGTCACCCATTAAATACGTTTTCAAATTCATACTGCTAGCATGATCTAACATATCACATATTTTGTGATATTCACTATTAGCATTTGGAGGTCTGTAACAGCACCCTATGAGTATTGGCTTTAGATGTTACAGACTACCTTTTAACCAAGTTACTTCAATACCAGAATACATTAAATCTGGCATCACTTGGACAGGTATATTATGTTGAATATAGATAGCAACTCCTCCTCCATATGTATTCCTATCATTCCTAAAAAGGCAGCTGTATCCATCAATCATTAAAGTTGCATCATCGAATGTTGAGTTTCAGACACTGCCAATATGTGCAAATTATTTGGTTGCAGTATATCTGTTAAATCACCTAATTTATTTCTAAGACTGCATATATTAATATGGGCCATTTTAAGACCTTTTTTTTGGTAAATTATGTAACATATTAAAGATCATATTTCTTTGGATTCATACTGTTAAATTCTATATCGGAGCAAAACAGTTTACAAAAACGACTAAATTAAACCACATATATACATTCATACAGAAAATTTTGTATTGCCACTCTAATTGTCAAGGTTGCAATAAGTAATAATTGAACACAGAATAACATTATGACTTTCACCACACTCAAATGCAGTTTAGTGTGATAGTGTAACTTAGACTATAAACTGACCTGTGTGAGTAGTATTTCTGCACTTGCGGGTAGGCTAGTAACTAGTTTGGTAGAATGAAATGTCCGTATTCGTTTCCGCGTGGCGCTGATAACTTATCTGTCTCTTATTAGCAATTGCGCCCCGCTTCATACCTCAGTCATGATAAAAACATTCATGTATTCACTCATCCATAAACATTATTAGATCCATCGGCTTGACGAGAAGTTCCATAATTCAGCAGGAAATGTTGCGTCATCAACCTTTGTTATTGTAAGAGGTTAGCGACCCCTAGTGGCGAAAATGTTTACATATTGTATCTTTAAAACACTTGAACCCTGATAAATTCTGCTTGCAGATATATTTTCTCAACCCGAAACAATGTAAATCAAGTGAGCATCAGCATGTTCTTCATCATGATGAATGAATGAGGAAACAAGAATAAACACCAACCTCTTTGTTCTTCAGTATCATGATGTTTCATTCTGCAGGTTCTGGATCACTGGAGTTCTCTCTGTTCTCTCCTTCCTAGTTCGAAAAAACAAAATAGGTTCCAAGAGACGAGATGAATAATCAATATTTCATATTTCAGTTTAACAGTTTGCACTAGGACGCTGTACAAATGCCCTTGTTGTTTACTCTGGGTTGAGATGAGTTTTTCCCATTGCATAACTTACACACCAAATGCTGCGCAAAAAAAATAATTTGACGTATTTGTATTTGTTTATGACCTTTTGCCCCTTTATTAAAAATGTAAAATATTCACAAATAAATATGGGGGAAAAAAATCGATTTTACTGGTTTTCCAACGCCAAATTAGAACCCGGAAATTATATTTTTCCCAAAGTGCTGAATTAAACCTTTATTTAACCAGGAAAGAAGACTAACTGAGATTAAAATCTCTTTTACGGGAGTGTAAAGTTACAACACACAAACTTAAACAAACATCATTACTTAAATATAAAAACATGCATCTAGTTAGAAACATTTACACACCATTAATTTACTCTGATGATTATTTAATAAATATTTAAATTGACCACAAGATACTAAAATTTTTTACTTCATCTCAGTCTGGAAAAGATTCCAATCCGAGGCCGCGGCTTATTTAAAAGAGGTTTTACCCATCTCGGTTCTGGCAAAAGGCACACACAGATTGTGGGTCGATTTAGAGCGTAAAGAGTAATTACCAGGCAACTTCTGTTTAATAAGACAGCAAAGATAAGAGGGCAGATAACCCAATATAGCTTTGTAAATCAAGAGATACCAGTGTTTTTTCCTTCTGATATTCAACGACGACAAACCAACCATTTTGTATACACTCAAAAAAATAAATTGTTGAATGAACATGATTTAATCGTATCACCCATTATGCATCTAAGCAAGATTTGAATATTTTATTTGAACACAATATTGGTTTGTAAATTGAACATGATTGTAATATGTCAATGCAACTTCTTTGCAACTAATTGAATCAACATGTTTGTATTGTGTTAGACTAATCAAATGTATTCTCATTCACTCAAAGCACAGGAAAGCAGAATCACCAAAGGAGAAAATCTAATTTTTAAGTCACCATTATGGAGATCAGTGTGTGTTTTAGTTGGGCTCTTCACCCTTAAATTATTAACGTTAAGTTTTGTTTGGCTGCTGTACATGAGTTATATCAGCCAGATGAATAAATAGGAACGGTGATCTGATGGTGTTGGTTGTGTATTAACATAACCATTATTTCACAATCATTTAACCTGATTCACTGAACTCATATAGAGTCCAATTTATGATTTAGGTTTATTTTATTAATTTTAGCTGCATAATATGTTTAGCCTTATCAATGAAATTAAACAATCAAATCAATAAAAATAAAAAATATATATACACATTTCTTTTTTAGGCACACACAGACATCAATATTTAACATATGAATCTCAGCAATGGTGAGAAATAGATCACCTCTGATCATAAGCTCATTATTTATTCATGCAGCAATGCATGATGGGAGCTATGAATGAGTTTTGATTGGTGCAACACAGAATGCACTGCAACATGCTTTATAAATGTCACCATTGTTGAGATGCATACACTGATTCTTGATGTCTGTTTGTGCCCAAAGAAGAAATGTGTATTTATATATTTTTATTTGTATTGATTTGATCGTTTTAATTTCATTGAAAAGGCTAAACCTATTATGCAGCTAAAATTAATAAATTAAACCTAACTCATAAATTGTACTCCATATGAGTTCAGTGATTCTGGCTAAATGATTGTGAAATAATGGTTATGTTAATACACAACCAACACCATCAGATCACCATTCCTATTTGTTCATCTGGCTGTTATAACTTATGTACAGCAGTCAAACAAAACTTAAAGTTAATAATTTAAGGGTGAAGAGCACAACTAAAGCACACACTAATCTCCATAATGGTGACTTAAAAATTTGATTTTCTCCTTTGGTGATTCTGCTTTCCTGTGCTTTGAGTGAATGAGAATACATTTGATTCGTCTAACACAATACAAACATGTTGATTCAATTAGTTGCAAAGAAGTTGCATTGACATATTACAATCATGTTCAATTTACAAACCAATATTGTGTTCAAATAAAATATTCAAATCTTGCTTAGATGCATAATGGGTGATACGATTAAATCATGTTCATTCAACAATTTATTTTTTTGAGTGTAGGCTAGGTCACAATGGTGTGTTTATAATCTACAATCAGTTATAAATCTCAAAGCACCATGGTACAAAGCATTCAGAGAGACAAGAAGATAGTGGAAGAGGGCGCGTGCTGATACACTACATCCCCGTTGTCAAAAACTGGTAAAAAGGTAGCAGACACTAGTTTCTTCCTCGCATTAAATGAAAAACATGACTTGTTTCTAAAATAAAATCAATTTTTTTTCTTACGTTTTTGCTTCAGATATTTGATATGTCCCACTACGCAATGTGGCGTCGGAGCAACGTCTTTTCTATGACATTTTTGGATGTTCAATGATCGACTTTGTGGTCGTTTCATCTGACCTCCGGCTGTAGGTCTTGGTCACTCGGGTAAAAAGAGGGGCGGAGCTGTCAACTGATCACCACCTGGTGGTGAGTTGGATCTGATGGCGGAGGAGGAAGCTGGACAGACTCGGCAGACCCAAGCGTACTGTAAGGGTCTGCTGGGAACGTTTGGCCGAGTCTCCTGTCAGAGAGATCTTCAACTCCCACCTCCGGCGGAGCTTCGACCGAATCCCGAGGGAGGCTGGAGATATTGAGTCAGAGTGGACCATGTTCTCCACCTCTGTTGTCGAAGCGGCCACTCGGAGCTTGTGGCCGTAAGGTCTCCGGTGCCTGTCGAGGCGGCAATCCCTGAACCCGGTGGTGGACACCGGAAGTAAAGGATGGTGTCAAGCTGAAGAAGGAGTCCTATCAGGCCTGGTTGGCTTGTGGGACTCCTGAGGCAGCTGACGGGTACCGGCAGGCCAAGCGAACTGCAGCCCGGGTGGTTGTGGAGGCAAAAACTCGGGCCTGGGAGGAGTTCGGTGAGGCCATGGAAAAGGACTATCGGCTGGCCTCGAAGAGATTCTGGCAAACCGTCCGGCGCCTCAGGAGAGGGAAACAGTGCCCTACCACCGCTGTCTACAGTCGGACGGTGGAAGGAATACTTCGAGGATCTCCTCAATCCCGCCGTCATGTCTTCTATTGAGGAAGCAGAGGCTGAGGGCTCAGAGGTTGACTCGTCCATCACCCAAGCTGAAGTCACCGAGGTAGTCAAGAAACTCCTCGGTGGCAAGGCACCGGGGGTGGATGAG
>JARPMJ010003023.1:0-10000 GCA_033366665.1 Phoxinus dragarum
GAGTGGGTGGAGTGAGTGAGTGTGAGAGTGAGAGTGAGTGTGAGAGTGAGTGTGAGAGTGAGTAAGTGAGTGAGTGAGTGTGAGAGTGAGTGTGAGAGTGAGTGAGTGAGTGAGTGGGTGAGTGAGTGAGTGTGAGAGTGAGTGTGAGAGTGAGTGTGAGAGTGAGTGAGTGAGTGAGTAAGTGAGTGAGTGAGTGTGAGAGTGAGTGTGAGTGTGAGAGTGAGTGAGTGAGTGAGTGGGTGAGTGAGTGAGTGTGAGAGTGAGTGTGAGAGTGAGTGTGAGAGTGAGTGAGTGAGTGAGTAAGTGAGTGAGTGAGTGTGAGAGTGAGTGTGAGAGTGAGTGAGTGAGTGAGTGAGTGGAGTGAGTGAGTGTGAGAGTGAGAGTGAGTGTGAGAGTGAGTGAGTGAGTGAGTAAGTGAGTGAGTGAGTGTGAGTGAGTGTGAGTGAGTGAGTGAGTGTGAGAGTGAGTGAGTGAGTGAGTGTGAGAGTGAGTGTGAGTGAGTGAGTGTGAGAGTGAGTGTGTGAGTGAGTGAGTGAGTGTGAGAGTGAGTGAGTGAGTGAGTGAGTGTGAGAGTGAGTGAGTGAGTGAGTGTGAGAGTGAGTGTGAGAGTGAGTGTGAGAGTGAGTGAGTGAGTGAGTGAGTGAGTGAGTGTGAGAGTGAGTGTGAGAGTGAGTGAGTGAGTGAGTGAGTGAGTGTGAGAGTGAGTGTGAGAGTGAGTGAGTGAGTGAGTGTTAGTGTGAGAGTGAGTGTGAGAGTGAGTGAGTGAGTGAGTGAGTGAGAGAGTGAGTGAGTGAGTGTGAGAGTGAGTGTGAGAGTGAGTGAGTGAGTGAGTGAGTGAGTGAGTGAGTGTCAGAGTGAGTGAGTGAGTGAGTGAGTGAGTGAGTGAGTGAGTGAGTGAGTGAGTGGTTACCTGAGGCCAGTGGTCGTCTGATGTGACTCTCTCACGGATCTGAGACACACATTTCTTCCTGGATTCAGGATCTTTCCGGTTCACCAACACTGCCTGATTAAACTCCAACAGCGCTGGGACGGACACACAGATCATCACAGATTTCAAGTGTGTGTTTGAATAGTTTGAACATTATTAAAAAATAATCATTATCCACAACTACAGTAAAACTTGGTAACCATTTATTCAATTAGCAGAAGCTTTTATCCAGAGTTACACACAAGCAGGGTTATTATTGAAGTAATCTAAACCTTTCAGGGAAAATAATAAAGACTGAGGGAGCCGTTGAAGCTCAGTGAAGTCATGTGACCGTACTGCAGTGTGTTTATTGTCTAAGTTTAGCTTTTTACTGATTGTATTTATGCTTCAAAAGTTGTGTTAATTTCTGAAAATTATCATGATGAACAAAACATGTAAGAATCAAACTTTTCGTGTGGAGCACTTTATCCGGGACAGATGCACTTTTATGATGGACAGATGCACTTTTATGATGGACGGATGCACTTTTATGATGGATAGATGCACTTTTATGATGGACGGATGCACTTTTATGATGGACAGATGCACTTTTATGATGGACAGATGCACTTTTATGATGGACAGATGCACTTTTATGATGGACAGATGCACTTTTATCATGGATAGATGCACTTTTATGATGGACAGATGCACTTTTATGATGGATAGATGCACTTTTATGATGGACAGATGCACTTTTATGATGGACGGATGCACTTTTATGATGGACAGATGCACTTTTATCATGGACAGATGCACTTTTATGATGGAGAGATGCACTTTTATGATGGAGAGATGCACTTTTATGATGGAGAGATGCACTTTTATGATAGATAGATGCACTTTTATGATGGATAGATGCACATTTATGATGGACAGATGCACTTTTATGATGGAGAGATGCACTTTTATGATAGATAGATGCACTTTTATGATGGATAGATGCACTTTTATGATGGATAGATGCACATTTATGATGGATAGATGCACATTTATGATGGACAGATGCACTTTTATCATGGATAGATGCACTTTTATCATGGATAGATGCACTTTTATCATGGATAGATGCACTTTTATGATGGACAGATGCACTTTTATCATGGATAGATGCACTTTTATCATCGATAGATGCACTTTTCGACTTCAAAACAGAAATGGCCATTTACTGCCATTATAAAATATGAAACTATTGGTTCAATTCCAGCACCTCACCTCCTACAACAGGGAGTTTGGAGTTCTCGTATCGCGACACAACGGTCGGCATGCCCGTCACGCCCAGAATCAGCATGTCCATGAACCCGCTGTGAGGCGCCACGGCCAAGACCGGAGCTTCCCTCGGGCCCGCCTGACGCCCTCGGACCTTAATCCACAAGAAACCCAGAGAAAAGAAGACGGCCCGACCGAGGAAGAGCATGATGTGGTGGAAGAGCCAGCGACGCCAGCCCTGCACAGGCTCCGCCCGCTCCGCCTCGGAAAGGCCGGCCAATCGCAGGCGAGCGATGAGCCACATGAGCAAGAAGAAGAGGGTGGCGAGGGTGATGCGGACCGGAAACAGGACCACGCCCAGAATGAATCCCTGAGAGAAACATCAAAAGCGTTTTATTGGTCAGATAAGTCACATGGCTCAAGTTTAAGTCGAGTCTCAAGTCTTCATGTCGAGTCTCAATTCTTTTTTTAAGCAGTAAATAAAGAGATGTCTTATCGATCAAAAGTTCAGTATGGCATACCACAAGGCTCAGCACTAGGACCGCTGCTGTTCACTCTGTACATGCTACCATTAGGAGATATCATTAGGAAACATGGAATTAGCTTTCACTGTTATGCCGACGATACTCAGCTGTATATTTCTTCAAAACCTAACGAAACCTACCAATTCACAAAATTAATGGAATGCATAGCAGATATAAAAAACTGGATGACTAGCAATTTCCTAATACTTAATTCAGAAAAAACAGAGATTCTAATTATTGGACAAAAACTTCCACACGTAATAACCTAGAGTACTGTCTAACACTTGATGATGCTCTGTTAAGTCTTCGTCGTCGGTTAGGAACCTGTGTGTGCTCTTTGATACCAATCTTTCATTTGAAAGTCATGTGTCTAGTATCTGTAAAACCAAATTTTTTCATCTACTATATATCTAAATTACGCCATATTCTCTCAATGAAAAATGCAGAACAATTAGTTCATGCGTTCATCACCTCAAGGCTAGATTATTGTAATGCTCTACTGGGTGGTTGCCCTGCACGCTTAATAAACAAACTACAGCTAGTTCAAAACGCAGCAGCTCGAGTTCTTACTAGAACCAGGAAGTATGACCATATTAGCCCCGTTCTGTCAACACTGCACTGGCTGCCTATTAAACATCGTATAAATTTTTAAATATTGCTGATCACTTACAAAGCACTAAATGGTTTAGCTCCGCAGTACTTGAGCGAGCTCTTAACGCATTATAGTCCTTCACGTCTACTGCGATCTCAAAATTCCGGCCAGTTAATAATACCTAGAATATCAAAATCGACTGCTGGCGGTAGATCCTTTTCCTATTTATCACCAAAACTTTGGAACAGTCTTCCTAACGTTGTCCGGGAAGCAGACACACTCTGTCAGTTCAAAGCTAGATTAAAAACACATCTCTTCGGCCTAGCATACACATAACACATTAAAGACTTATATAACTCAATGTTAGGCTGCATAGATTAGATCAGCCGGCAACACTTCCCATAAATCCTGATATACTTGGTACATCATAAGAAGGATGGCGTCTATGCTAATATTAGTCTCTCTGTTTATCCGAGTTTTACCGCTTACCGCCGGATCCAGGCCGTATCCGGATCTGATGAAGGACCAGCGCCAGGACACGACGACAACACAGTCCTGAAGTGTCACTAGTCTCTCCCCTGTGAAGGCCTCCTTCCCTTTACCAGATACAGATAAAATGTTGATGGGATGTGCGCGCCGTCTGCGTTTTCGCTGGTTTGCGTTTTTGAGGTTTGCGCAGAAAAAACGTATAGAACGTTGTAGTGTTAGCGGCATAAGTTAATGAGTAATGATCTTTACAACTTCACTGTTACACTAATTTCTATTATCACTGTAAAGCTGCTTTGAAACAATTCATACTGTTAAAAGCGCTGTATAAAAAAAGGTGACTTGACTTTTGTGTCGAGTCTCAAGTTGAGTCTCTAGTCTTCTTTATGTCATGTTGTGTCTCAACTCTTCATGTCGAGTCTCAAGTCTTCTTTATGTCGAGTCTCAAGTCAGCTTTATGTCATGTCGAGTCTCAAGTCTTCTTCATGTTGAGTCTCAAGTCTTCTTTATGTCGAGTCTCAAGTCTTCTTCATGTTGAGTCTCAAGTCTTCTTTATGTCGAGTCTCAAGTTGAGTCTCAAGTCTTCTTTATGTCGAGTCTCAAGTCTTCTTCATGTCGAGTCTCAAGTCTTCTTTATGTCATGTCGTGTCTCAACTCTTCATGTCGAGTCTCAAGTTGAGTCTCAAGTCATCTTTATGTCGAGTCTCAAGTTGAGTCTCAAGTCTTCTTTATGTCGAGTCTCAAGTTGAGTCTCAAGTCTTCTTTATGTCGAGCCTTAAGTTGAGTCTCAAGTCTTCTTTATGTCGAGTCTCAAGTCATCTTTATGTCATGTCGAGTCTCAAGTCTTTTTTATGTTGAGTCTAAAATTGAGTCTCAAGTCTTCTTTATGTCGAGTCTCAAGTCTTCTTTATGTCGAGTCTCAAGTCATCTTTATGTCGAGTTTCAAGTCTTTTTTATGTCAAGTCTAAAATTGAGTCTCAAGTCTTCTTTATGTCGAGTCTCAAGTCTTTATTTCGAGTCTCAGGTCTTCTTCATGTTGAGTCTCAAGTCTTCTTTATGTCGAGTCTCAAGTTTAGTCTCAAGTCTTTATTTCGAGTCTCAAGTCTTCTTCATGTTGAGTCTCAAGTCTTCTTTATGTCGAGTCTCAAGTTTAGTCTCAAGTCTTTATTTCGAGTCTCAAGTCTTCTTCATGTTGAGTCTCAAGTCTTCTTTATGACGAGTCTCAAGTCATCAAATTTGGGACTCAAGAATGTAATGGGAAGCCAGTGAAGGGACGATAAAATAGGGGGGATACGTATTATGATATATATTTTTTATAGGGTCCCTCTTTTTAGACCCAATCAAAAGTCTTGGCGATTGAGGGAGACCAGTGTAACAAATTAGCTCAAAGGGGAAATACTAATAATAAATCATAACTTGTTATGATTAATTATGAATATTTGGATCAGTTAATCGGATTAACTTGATGTAGCTTAATTCATATTACAATCAATTAATCAGTTCACCCAGCGAACACTTTTGATTACTCGTTGATTCTAAGAAAAGGTTTTTTTTCATGGCCACAGAAAAATTATTATTTCATAGGAATACATCGCTCAGAGCGCCACAAGATCAGAAATCGTTAAATTGTTTTTCATTGTAAGCAGAGAATCAAAAACAAATGCGTATTGTTGTACACAAGTTTTATAAACTAAATTACAAACAACTAATCTAAACGTACACACGATCACACATACATGGGTAAAATGGTAAGTGACAGGAGGAAACCTCATTAAGAGTTATTATTAAACCTCTGTTTAAAATGGGCTTGCGGTGGAAGCAGTGTGTGACGGCTTTGAAGAAGATGTCATTGAAGAAGACCTGTGCGGGGGCTTTTTAACCTCTGAGGATGGCCTCTCCTCCTGGGGTTCAGCGAGCCAATCCAACTTGAGCTTTCGGAGGGCACGTTTACGATCCTTTGTCTCAAGCAGATCGTTTGCATATGTAACTGGATTGGTTGCTGATGAAAAAACTATTAAAGATTCTTGTAATACTAATATGTTGCACAGGTATGATATACATAATCATGCAGCTCATCAAAATACCAGTTAGTAGATACCCAGAATGATACATATGCGACCTTAATTAATCGAATAATAATTAAATATTCATTACAGGATTAGGGTAATACTAGGGCTGGGCAAAAATATATATTTTTCGATTAAACGTTTTTTTTTTATGTGGTCGATTCAAAATCCAAAGGCCACGAATGGAATTTTTTCCATATTTATTTATCTATCACCCAGAAGCCAGAATTAGTTTTCCTCCACTGTTTATAGGCTTCCACGTTTCAGCTAATGCTGTTTATGTGTGTTTTATCTTAAACATTTGATCAAGGCATGCCACTGTTCTGACTTGAATCGAAACATCTGAATTGATACCCAGCTCTAATTAATACATAGGCAAAAGCACTATAAAAGAATGTGTGACCACATAGGGAAATGGGATACATGTTTATACATTTCTCAAATGGTTATAGAATATATAGGATTAAAAGGGTTTATTTGTCCTTCTCAACAAGAATTAAGTGAGAGTCTCTGCAGAAACTCTCTGCAAATTCCTTCTGGGTCATAAAAGTCTTATCAGTCTTAATGTGTCCTGTCTAGCATAAAATTAAAACCTCTGTTTATTCCTCAATTAACTGCAGAAAATTGTGTCGTCAACCCCTTGATATCATTTACATGGAATGAAACCGTTGTGTCAAGCCTAACAGGAAGGAATAACTGAGAATCGTCCACATAACAGTGATTTTAAATGTTGTATTTCTGATAAAATGTGGGACAAGGGAAGCGTATAAAGGGAAAACAATAAAGGTCCCAAAACTGAGCCCTGAGGCACACCACTCAAGACAGGTGCAGATGATGAGGAAAATGTTCCTAAATTACAGGAAAAGTCCTATGCTCAAGGTAAAACCAAACCACTGTAGTACATTCTAGTTGTTCAATGTTATGGTTAATGGTATCAAACGCCAGTACTGTTTGCGACCCCTGACTCGGTCCTATGTAATGATTGAACATTTTTAAACTCTGGACTGGACATTTTAACATTTTAGAAACCTTGCAAATCACTGTTCCCATAATGTTTTACCAACATAAATGTGTCAGTTGGACAAATTTTATCTGATGTATTGAACGTTCACACTAAGGGGTGAGCGTGGCACAAACTAACGCGGCGCTAGTTGTAACACACATGGTTTAAAACTTTCCACACATACCAGCATGACCAAACTCAGTACATTTACTAGTTGCCATATCCAACACTATATAGACTATATAACACTATATTGAGCAAAAATTACATGAGCCGGGTTTAAATCCCAGTTGCTCAGACGGGGCATGTTGTCACACTGCGTTACAATAAGCCCCTATTAGAACTATGCTATTCTATTCTATACTTTTATGAATTCTATTGAGAAACCATGAGAAAAAATGTGAATAAAGACTGAGAGTCCATGTTTAGAAATAATTAATTATGATGTTTTGAACTATGCTGTATAGTTGTGTTGTGGTGTGTCTGTTGTCAAAAACAAAAAGTCGTTTTTAGCCTAATTATTGAAAAAAAATAATATTTGTATAATTGTATTTTATTGACAAAATATTTTAGTTTGTCTTGTTTTTTGTTATTGTTGATTAGATCAGGATCATTTATTTTGGTAAGTACTCGTACAATAACTGTGATCATGAAGAGCTTGCTAAATGAATCCTGGACTTTATTTGGCAACAATGACCAGCTGACTGAACAATAAGATGCTTTCATAAAGTTTAAACAGAACTGTGAGCTGAAAAGAGTTTATAGACTTAATTAGAAAGGAAATACTGGATGTGCAGCAATATTAAATTCACCACGGTAAAATACCATAGTCAGCACAGCTAGCCTAAGTGTCTTTAAAATGTAAGATTGAAGCAAACATTTATATAATTTTATAATTCTACAGTTTGGTTGCTGCTAGGTTACATCACACAACACAACAAGACATGATGCATTTGACATGATTATGCAAAATATTGAAAGCAGAAAAATCTCTTTAAAACAATCAAAATACGTGTACACTCCTGTGAGTCTACATTTAGACAACAATCTGATGTCTGACAGCAGTTTGATAACAGTTCCATTCAAAATCACTGCTTATGTTTTAGCATTATGCGTAATTTGTTGGATTAAAAATATTGTGTATCTACAATAAAAATACTTTCAAGGATATTTCTGTAGGCTATTGTGATGCCTTATATTTTAGTAGCCTAGGTTCTCTTTCAAGGGGATCCTTGGAATAAAACAGTTTGGAAAAGCCCCGGGCTAAAGAACCGGTCTGTTTATAGTTCACCGGTCACTAGTTTAATAAATCGTTTAAAATAATTAAAATAATCGTTAAACGTTTATTCTTTTGACAAAAATCGGTGAACTTTTAACAGCGAGTTCAATGACAGCCATTGATAATTACCAGTTTTAACAACAATCGCTGTAGTAACAGTAGTATTTGTCGCAAAGTTCGGTTACCATGGTTATTTTCGTAAAAGTTCACGCGAGCGTACGCGTTTGTTTTGCGCACACACGTCACTCGGAGCGGGTCTTACCTGAATCCGCTGAGCAGCTGTTAGGTCCACTTCATACACGAACGGGTGAGGAGTTTGTGCTTTATCCTTCAAAATCATCGCGAACACACACGAATACTATCTTCACAATAAACCGATAAATCACTGCGTTCTCGGAGAACGACTATAGGAACAGTGCGCACAAACGAGTGAATAAAAGTGAATAGAAAGTTCAGATTGTGGTGACAGTAAAACAAAACTTAAGTGTATTTATGTGAAACAAACCCAACCTCATCCAAGTAAAACTACTGATGTAAAAAGAAGCGAAAACGCGTTGGACCTCCGAGAACGATCAGCAAACACACACACACACACACACACACAACTTTAAGGAAGAAATTGGAGAAGATGCACACGCTTAACCGACCCCGCCCCCCTAAACACGCTGGCCCCGCCCATTAGACGAGCACATTGGTTAGCCCCGCCCACATTACGCACGTCATCGCAATGGCCCCGCCCACGCAGCCTCACCCACAGAAACTCCTTATTTCAGAGTTCATTTCAATTCCAACACAACAGGTTTTCAAACCTTTTTCAGAAGACAGAAATATAAATATCTCTCACACTATGTAATGCGGAAAGACAAACAACACTAGAGGTCAAGGGTGAAAACTATATTTTTATGCAACGATGATGCAACTTTTTGATTCGACAGAAGCGTGCAACAAGTCTTCAATATTTTTGGCCCATTTTCCTGGATTTGATGTTTTTGGATTTGGCTTTTAAATATTATATTTATATAGGCTATATATATATTTTTTTTTTTCATAAACATACTTTATCACTAGAAAAAAAGGAAATACTGGTAAATAACTCATTTAACATGGACGTTTATGCAATAATCTCGGAGATTTTTTCATAAAGAATCATTAGTGGAGTCTATAGTTTTCTCAGTGTGTGTGTGTGTGTGTGTGTGAGTGTCGTCAGATCACACACTTTCACACGCAGCAACAGCGCACCCTCATTCTTGGCATTTGTGAAGATATGTAGACGTGATGTTGTGTTTATCCTCGAGTTCACTGACTCCAGGGGAGAGTGTGTGTGTGGGGAGAGAGTGTGTGTGGGCTGAGAGAGTGTGTGTGAGCGGAGAAAGTGTGTGTGAGCTGAGAGTGTGTGTGAGCGGAAAGTGTGTGTGTGAGCGGAGAAAGTGTGTGTGAGCTGAAAGTGTGTGTGAGCGGAGAGAGTGTGTGTGAGCTGAGAGAGTGTGTGTGTGTAGGCTGAGAGTTTGTGTGAGCGGAGAGTGTGTGTGAGCTGAGAGTGTGTGTGAGCGGAGAGAGTGTGTGTGAGCTGAAAGTGTGTGTGAGCTGAGAGTGTGTGTGAGCGGAGAGAGTGTGTGTGTGTGGGCTGAGAGTGTGTGTACAGCAGAAACCCGTCGGTCGGGTCCACGGCTCATTGTTCTGTGGGTGGAGAACCTCGTTTAGAAGCTCATGACCGCTGAGATCTGTGCTTCACACACACACACACACACACACACACACACACACGCACGCTGCTGAACCAGTACATCAGGAATGTCTCACACACACAGAAACTCAAGCTAGATCACCCCGAGACGAGTCTAAATAAAGCCTCATCACACACACACACACACACA
>JARPMJ010003023.1:12500-65000 GCA_033366665.1 Phoxinus dragarum
CCACAACGAGATTGGAAACAGCAGTGGTGTGGCAGTGGACTTCAGATTAGATGGCAACCTCTTTAACATTAGGAGGCTACACGCAACCACACAAATCAGTAGAGAGCAGGTCCTGGAGCTGCAGTATGCAGATGATTGTGCTTTTGTGGCCCATACTCCGGAGGATCTTCAAAATGTCCTTGCTGTGGCGGTGAGGGCGTACAGCAGGACGGGTGACTGTCAACACCAGCAAGACAGAAGTGGTCTGCCAATGGAGTACCAATGTCCCACACACATCTCCTGCCTTCACTGTTGGAGATGAACAGCTGTCAGTAGTACCATCTTTCAAATATCTAGGAAGTTTTCTCTCTGAGGATAGCGGCATCGACGATGAAATCCAGAGCCGGATCAAACAGGCATCAGCTACCTTTGGGAGACTTCGATGTAGAGTCTTCCATAATAAGAACCTTCATCCCTCCACAGAGGCTGCCGTATACCAAGCGGTCTGTGTCACCACCCTCCTCTATAGCTGTGAAGCACGGGTAACCTACAGCCGTCACATCAAGTCCTTAGAGCACTTCCACATAAGCTGTCTTCAGCGCATTCTGGGGATTACCTGGCGTAATCGTGTGCCTCACACTGAAATACTTCAAAAGACCAACTGCAGAAGTATTGAGGCCATGATTACCCAGCGCCAACTGCAGTGGTTGGGGCATGTGATGAGGATGCCCCCATATCGGCTGCCCCGCAGAGTACTATATGGCCAGTTACATCATGGCCGACGCTCAGCTGGGGGTCCGAAGAAGCGCTACAAAGATCAGATGAAGAACGCCTTGAGGAAGTGTGAGATCAGACCTGAGGATCTGGAGGATGTTGCTGCTGACCGCACCATCTGGCACTGTTCCCACCACCACCACCACCACCATCACATACATCTGCTCCACCTGCAATAGAGCTTGTGGGTCCAGGATAGGACTGTTCAGCCACCAGAGAACTCACCGTTAAAGGCGTGGACGTCATCATCGGATTTCGATGGACAACCGAAGAAGAGTGTGTGTGTGACTCACTGGCTGACATGGACATCAGTGCTTGGATTGGTGTGTGTGTGTGTGTGTGTGTGTGTGTGTGTGTGTGTGTGTGTGTGTGTGTGACTCACTGGCTGACATGGACATCAGTGCCTGGATTGGTGTGTGTGTGTGTGTGTGTGTGTGTGTGACTCACTGGCTGACATGGACATCAGTGCCTGGATTGGTGTGTGTGTGTGTGTGTGTGTGTGTGTGTGACTCACTGGCTGACATGGACATCAGTGCCTGGATTGGTGTGTGTGTGTGTGTGTGTGTGACTCACTGGCTGACATGGACATCAGTGCCTGGATTGGTGTGTGTGTGTGTGTGTGTGTGACTCACTGGCTGACATGGACATCAGTGCCTGGATTGGTGTGTGTGTGTGTGTGTGTGTGTGTGTGTGTGACTCACTGGCTGACATGGACTTTAGTGCCTGGATTGATGTGTGTGTGTGTGTGTGTGTGTGTGTGTGTGTGACTCACTGGCTGACATGGACATCAGTGCCTGGATTGGTGTGTGTGTGTGTGTGTGTGTGTGTGTGTGTGTGTGTGTGTGTGTGTGTGTGTGACTCACTGGCTGACATGGACATCAGTGCCTGGATTGGTGTGTGTGTGTGTGTGTGTGTGTGTGTGTGTGTGTGTGTGTGTGTGTGACTCACTGGCTGACATGGACATCAGTGCCTGGATTGGTGTGTGTGTGTGTGTGTGTGTGACTCACTGGCTGACATGGACATCAGTGCCTGGATTGGTGTGTGTGTGTGTGTGTGTGTGTGTGTGTGTGTGTGTGTGTGACTCACTGGCTGACATGGACATCAGTGCCTGGATTGGTGTGTGTGTGTGTGTGTGTGTGTGTGTGTGTGTGTGACTCACTGGCTGACATGGACATCAGTGCCTGGATTGGTGTGTGTGTGTGTGTGTGTGTGTGTGTGTGTGTGTGTGTGTGTGTGTGTGTGTGTGTGTGTGTGTGTGACTCACTGGCTGACATGGACATCAGTGCCTGGATTGGTGTGTGTGTGTGTGTGTGTGTGTGTGTGTGTGTGACTCACTGGCTGACATGGACATCAGTGCCTGGATTGGTGTGTGTGTGTGTGTGTGTGTGTGTGTGTGTGTGTGTGTGTGTGTGTGTGTGACTCACTGGCTGACATGGACATCAGTGCCTGGATCGGTCTCCACGCCATCATACACACCATCATGATGGGGAAGATGGAGATGGTGTTTCCAGACATGTACATGATGAAGAGGTTCATGGGAATCTGCTTCAACGGCCCCAGAGCCACGTCCCAGCATCTCTACACACACACACACACACACACACACATGAAATAAACCGACAGACGGGTAGAGGAGTGTGTGATGCTGATCCGTCACCTTCTCCACCAGATTGCGGTCGGCCTCCTGAACGCTGGTGTCCGGCACGGGCTTATCCGAGAATCCCACGGGGTACATGACGTCTCCGTCTTTACTCAGCCGGTCACCGCGACTCCTGCGCGCGCACACACACACACACACACACACGGTTTATTTAGTCATTCGATGTTTTATGTGTACAACAGCCACCCAGTGTGTGTATCGTAGTGGATCTGCTGCGAGGTGTGGGTGTTGTGCACGGTTGCTAGGGTGTTGTGCACGGTTGCTAGGGTGTTGCTAGGGTGCTGCAGTGATGAAGTACCTGCTGTTGCCGAGGCTCAGCTCGACGGCCCACTTCATCCTCTTGCTCGTGGCTCCGCCCCTCGTGGACAGAGCTCCGCCCCCCTGACCGCCCGGTGACGTCATCCTGCTGTCAATCACAGAACAGAGACACCCGTGAGCTGTCAATCACTTTATATTCATAAACAGCGGCAGATCTTTTCATACTTCTGAACTGTCGATGTTCACCAGTGTCGAAATCCTCCAAAAACTCATCAAACTTTCTTTCTTTATGTGCAATATGGACAGCCAACAAATACAAAATTAATAGCCGTAAATTAAACAGCAAAACCAAATATATTGAATATCTAATTAGATATTTAATATTTTATTTGTATGATTTATGTATTTATTATTTAGCTAAACCAAAAATATTACATTATATTAAAAGAGAATAAATTAAAAGCTATTTTACTACAGATAATTTGTGACATTGTTTGTCCATAAATATAAATAATTCTCTATCCATACAGTGCTTTGACATATTTGATACCGTAAAGATTGATTGAAACTTAAATTTAGCATAAAAATTAATATGCATGACCGTACATCGCCGTTTGGTCAATATTATAGTAATGCATATGATGGTTTGTGTTGTGGGAATATCTGTTTATTAGCTGTGAATGTCGATGATCGTCAGATCGCCTCACCTTAACAAGCTCTTCGATCCGCGAGAATAAGCAGAAGATGTGTATATAGCGCAGTTAATTATCACACTGATTCAGATTTAATGATTACATTAAATAACGCAATATCAGAAGCGCTGCTGCTCTCCTCCCGGGCACCTGCTGATGACGTCACGCGGACAGCAGCACTTCCGGCCCCGACACAGGACGTCAGCCACTGAGCGAATATTAAACATATTCATACATTTTGCATATTGTATACAAAGATGTATATCATAAACATGTCATCTCTATATGTTTTGCAAGTAAAAAAAAAAAAAAACACTGATCGACAAGCAATTGGACATAAGCCTAGACAAGAAAATATTATGTTCTATATATCTATAGACTGGACACCCAAAAAATATGCACATACATAATCACTTTAATTTTTTTAATTTCTCCTCTGAGACTCAATATTTATTTATGAACACCAAAACTGAACATATCATTTAAATATAGATTTGACAACTGTTTTGTTGTATTATGTATTTATGACTTTAGTTACTAAAACAGAAATATTTTTTAAAATAAAGAATCATATAAGAAAAATAACTTTAGACGAGTATTTCTGATAAGTTGTAATGTGTGTTTAGTCATAATGTCCATAAATATAGTTTTAGTTTATATGATTTTGTTGCCCATCCTCATATAGTCAATTATAATATATACACAATTCAGCAATTGACACCCAATAAATCTGCAAATTCATAATTTTATTATTATAATTTCTCTCTTAAGATTACTTTTTTTTTTTAATCGCCAAAACTGAATATATTTAATAGCCTACATTTTTTTTTACTTTGTATTATTTATGTATTTAACTAAACAAAAACAATACTTTTAACGTTTTATTAAAAACAGCATAATAAAATAATTAAACAAGAGAATTATTAGATTATAATATTCTTACATTTATTAATTTAGCAGACGCTTTTATCCAAGTGACTTACAAAATAACAATATGCAAGACCCTAGTTTAATCTAACACGTGCAGCACGTGTACTTTTTTATTTTAGAATAGAAGAGAAAGTGTTAGTGGCTATAACTGATCAAGTGCTGCCGAGAGAGAGATGCGTGAACACGGACTCGGCTCTGGTGGAGTCCGGCCGGGTCGGTCCCGGACGGTGAAGGTCCGAGAAGAGATGGTGTGCCTCTGAGAGGATGCACCACTTGCAGAGCGTTTCTAGATGGCACATAAAGGCGGGCTTTATACACTGTGCGATTTTGAGCGACTCTTTTTTTGGGTCGGTTCGATTTTCAGCTTGTCGTGCAGTGTTCGGCTCAGTACAGGGGGGGCAACGAGAGGCGAATCCTCTCCCGACAGCCAATCGATGGTCGGATGAGTTTCTGGCACGTTAAGCCTGGAACACACCAAGCCGACGCCGACGAACTAGCGCTGATGCAAGCCGACTGTGTTGTCGCCGCGCGTCGGGGTAAAAAGTTGCACTTGAACACAGCGAGAGAACTACAGCCGAGCCGACTGTCAGCTAGTGTGCGCGTTCTGCGCCTGCGTGTAAATGTGACAACTGTCTATTTCTGCAGATATATATTCGTATATTCATCATTCAAAAAGGGAAACCGACGCTGCCGGCAGCAGATACACAACAAAGCAGTGCGCGCTTACCGTTTTGAATATCAATCCTGCTAAACACTTTCTATATTCCACTCCGCTCATGTTGATATTGAAGTATTCACCACGGAACATTCAGGTAAGATGACGTAACATTAGAACAGCCTTCTATCTGGACCGTTTTGACCTCTCTGCAGATCCTAGTGATGTCATGTAGATGGAGAAGAGAAGTGGTCCCAGCACTGAGCCCTGGGGCACTCCAGTAGCTAGATGAGCTACCTGAGAGGTAAGACTTGAATAGTGTGGTTCCCGAGATGCCCTCCATCTTTAGGATTGACAACATAACATGAAATACAGTTCATGTTTCTGTTTATAAAATTAAACATTTACATTTGTAAACGCATATATTGCATTGTGTTTAAGACAGCATCATTTATTGTTTTATTTGGATCCCCATTAGCTCCCACTATGGTGGTCGCTAGTCTTCCTGGGGTCCACTGAAATCTCAATACAAAAATACAAAATTCAATTAATCAATACATCAATAAGATCTATATAAACTATACGATATATTAGCTACCATGACACACATTTGAAAGGAGTACAAATTATGCAGTTATGCAAAAAGCAACAATTTAAAACAAAACATGCGAAAATAAAATAGGTAGTACTTTCACACCTGTAATCTCTGTTTTATTGTTTTCTTAAAAGAAAATGTACTTTTGAGTTCCCTGACGCTGGATTGAAGTGAGTTCCACTCTACAGCCCCTCTGTAGACAATAGTTTTCTTCATAAAATTACATCTCGGACTAGGAGTAATCATTATCTTGTTGCTGACTGAGCGCGTCACATGCTCATGACCATATCCACTAAACAATATTTTTTTATTTTATAAAGTTATATGCTTCATTAGCCATGACCTTGTGCATGAGCAACAAAATTATATTTATATTTAGATTATATTTTACTTTTGCCTCTACTGTTAACCAAGATAATTTAATATGCATCTCACGTACACTAGCGCGAAAAGAACAATGCAGAGCTACTCTGGCTGCTCCAGTCTGTGCAATTTGAAGTTTTCTTAGATGTTTTTGGGCCGCACTTCTCCAAACTACTGGACAGTAATATAAGTGAGACAGAACAAGACTTTGGACGACGTTTTTCAATGTAGCAGTTGGACAATATACAGAGCATTTTCTGGACATAGCGATACCCTGCCCATCTTACTGACAATGTGGTCAATCTGGTCTGACCAAGATAATAAATTATCTAGTCTAACACCCAGCAGTGTGAATCTGGTAACCTGCTCGACCACATTGCTCTCTATATGCAGATTAAGTGGAGTGATACTTGGTAACATGCATCTATTGCAAAATATCATACATTTAGTTTTAGAAATATTCAGTACCAATTTATTTTTTTTCACATTTTTCACTACTGTATTGAACTCATGCTGAAGATTCTCATTGAGTTCAGGTAATGTTGATGCTGCATTGAACAAAGTGTACACATTTTTCCTTAGTATTATTTACATATTTATGATTTTACTACACAAAAATATTACTTTTTAATGTTTAATTAAAAACAGCATGTTATTAAAAAAAGAATCAAACAAGAGACATAATTTTACTTGAGTATTTTTTATTATTTGTAAGTTGTTTGATTATAGAATCCATTATTTTTTACATCAGAGAAATATAAAACAACATGGCATACAGTTCATGTTTCTTTATATATATAAAATAATTTACATTTGTAAACACAGATATATTGCGCTGTTAAGGTTCACTTGTAGAGGCTGAGTTGGGGACAGTGGTGGAGATTAAGGTTCACTTGTAGAGACTGAGTTGGGGACAGTGGTGGAGATTAAGGTTCACTTGTAGAAGCTGAGTTGGGGACAGTGGTAGAGATTAAGGTTCACTTGTAGAGGCTGAGTTGGGGACAGTGGTGGAGATTAAGGTTCACTTGTAGAAGCTGAGTTGGGGACAGTGGTGGAGATTAAGGTTCACTTGTAGAGACTGAGTTGGGGACAGTGGTGGAGATTAAGGTTCACTTGTAGAGACTGAGTTGGGGACAGTGGTGGAGATTAAGGTTCACTTGTAGAGGCTGAGTTGGGGACAGTGGTGGAGATTAAGGTTCACTTGTAGAGACTGAGTTGGGGACAGTGGTGGAGATTAAGGTGCACTTGTAGAGGCTGAGTTGGGGACAGTGGTGGAGATTAAGGTTCACTTGTAGAGACTGAGTTGGGGACAGTGGTGGAGATTAAGGTTCACTTGTAGAGGCTGAGTTGGGGACAGTGGTGGAGATTAAGGTTCACTTGTAGAGACTGAGTTGGGGACAGTGGTGGAGATTAAGGTTCACTTGTAGAGACTGAGTTGGGGGACAGTGGTGGAGATTAAGGTTCACTTGTAGAGACTGAGTTGGGGACAGTGGTGGAGATTAAGGTTCACTTGTAGAGACTGAGTTGGGGACAGTGGTGGAGATTAAGGTTCACTTGTAGAGGCTGAGTTGGGGACAGTGGTGGAGATTAAGGTTCACTTGTAGAGGCTGAGTTGGGGACAGTGGTGGAGATTAAGGTTCACTTGTAGAGACTGAGTTGGGGACAGTGGTGGAGATTAAGGTTCACTTGTAGAGACTGAGTTGGGGACAGTGGTGGAGATTAAGGTTCACTTGTAGAGACTGAGTTGGGGACAGTGGTGGAGATTAAGGTTCACTTGTAGAGACTGAGTTGGGGACAGTGGTGGAGATTAAGGTTCACTTGTAGAGGCTGAGTTGGGGACAGTGGTGGAGATTAAGGTTCACTTGTAGAGACTGAGTTGGGGACAGTGGTGGAGATTAAGGTTCACTTGTAGAGACTGAGTTGGGGACAGTGGTGGAGATTAAGGTTCACTTGTAGAGACTGAGTTGGGGACAGTGGTGGAGATTAAGGTTCACTTGTAGAGGCTGAGTTGGGGACAGTGGTGGAGATTAAGGTTCACTTGTAGAGACTGAGTTGGGGACAGTGGTGGAGATTAAGGTTCACTTGTAGAGGCTGAGTTGGGGACAGTGGTGGAGATTAAGGTTCACTTGTAGAGGCTGAGTTGGGGACAGTGGTGGAGATTAAGGTTCACTTGTAGAGGCTGAGTTGGGGGACAGTGGTGGAGATTAAGGTTCACTTGTAGAGGCTGAGTTGGGGACAGTGGTAGAGACACATGTAGGCGTCACACAGCAGACGACGCACTGGATCCCGGAGCGAGGAGGAGTCGAGGCGAGCAAACTCTTCTGAGGAGAGACTCAGGTACCGGCCCACCTCCGGACACGCTCGCACCTGCGGCACATTAAAGCCGTTCTCTCCTCCTGCACACACACAATACACAATATTATTAAAACCAATATATAAATATATACACGCACGAACACACACCCACACAATAACATTACGAATAAAATGACTGATGTAATGCAGGGTTACCCTCTCTGTCGGCCATGCTGTCGAAGAAGAGCCAGTCTGTGGGCTCGGGGCCGTGCTTGACGAAGCTCACGTAGTGGCTGGTCTCGATGCATGTAACGGCGCACAGATCCATGAGCTGTCGAGTCCCGTAAACCGGCCCTTCCTCCCAGGAGCCCTGCGGCACCCGGATCTGAGCCGGCTGGTGCGTCTGACGCTTCTTGTGTGTGTGAACCTGTGTGAGACGGAGACACGCGGAGTGTGAACAGAGTGTGTGGGAGTGTATAGCCATCACATCATGTGAGTGTGTGTCTCTGTGTGCGTGTGTGATTGTGAACGTGTGACGAGATATTGCTGGCTCCCCACTCGTCAAACCCTGGCAACGTGGGGGACACCTGGCGATCCCAGGTGAGGACGATGAGGCAGGGAGATATAAACTACAGCCCTTCTAACCGGAGAACCCCAACAAGTTTATTTCTCCCTCCCACCAACCCACCTGGATGACTATGATTTTCTGAACAAAGCGATCCTGGCTCAGGTAGGACTCCCCCCTGTCTGTGCAGCCAGAAGGTCCGAGATTGGGTGTATGATGCACAGGCATGAAAGCGGCCCAACTGACCCGGCTTGTTAAAGGGATAGTTCACTTTGAAATTAAATGTTGGTATGTTTTAGCTTACCTGAAGTGCATCCAAGATGTAGGTGTCTTTGTCTCCACAGTAGTTTAAATTTTTATTTAAATTTTTACAGTTATTGTCTGTCAGTCATATAATGCAGATCTATAGGCACTGTCTCCAAAAGCATGCAGAGAAAAGTCCAAATTAAACAATTCCCCATGGTAAGTGCACATTGATGGCCTAAGACACGAAACAAGCGGTTTGTGTGATAAAACGAACAGTATTTATATCGTTTTTATCCCTTTTACACAACCACGTCCAAGTGATCTGTTTACACCGGATTTCTTCCCCGGTAACTAATCTAACCGCCTTCGATTGGACGTTGTATTTTAAAACTCAGCAGAAACGCGTGTGATTGGCTGTACGGCTCAACGTGTGCCTTTGATTGACCTGAACAATGAAGCGAGTCGTGTGTCAAGATAGAAGGCTTACAAATTGGGAATAAGTGAAAACTCAACTCTCCCGGATGAGTTCGCGCGAGCTTAGGCCATCAATGTGCACTTACGATGGGGAATTGTTTAATTTGGACTTTTCTCTGCATGCTTTTGGAGACAGTGCCTATAGACCTGCATGATATGACTGACAGACAAGAACGGTTTGACCTAAACATATCAAAATTGAAACTACTGTGGAGACAAAGACACCGACATCTTGGATGCACTTCAGGTAAGATAAAACATACCAACATTTAACTTCAAAGTGAACTATCCCTTTAAGCTTTGGTTGTTGACAGATGATGTCACCGTGACTGAGATCGTAGAGTCACTGTGGATGAACTGCTACCCCGTCCACACCGATGCACTGCCGGACTACAAAACGTCAAGAGAGCTGATGGAGGCAGTGGAGCGGTCTGAGGCCGCAGTGGCAACGGAATTGGGAGAGAGAGCTGCCTCCTTTCACCCGGAGGGGTATTGGGGAGCGTCGAGGGATGAACAGCCCAAATCCACCCGAAGCCCAAGCCTGGATCGCGAGATGCATTTTGCACCACAACGTCCCCGTCGGAGCCCCGGAGGAGGAAGTCCGGATGAACGGACCTCCCTCCTCCCAATTACCTGCATTCATGTTGACACGAGGTATGTGCCGGCCCAAACCAGCTCAATTTCTGCTTTCCCCCAGGAACCTGGATGGATGGCGAGATTGGCCAGGATTGGAGCACCTTCTACAAAGGGGGGGGAAACCCTGAACCCCTAACCCCAGAAACCGTCAGGGTTACCTCGCATCAGAGAGTGAGAGAGGGTAAGTCTTCTCAACCTAATCTTGAAGTATTCTCTGATCTTTTTCAGCAGATCACAGGGAGCGGGTCCCTAGGAAGAGAACAACGAGAGGACGATCGCTTCAAATAATGCTGGTCTCAAGTCAGGGCAGTCACTGGCACCGAACACCAGACACCCCTCTCCACACTTCATTGTAAAAAATGACTGTGTAGAAGAAAGGCGGGGGGAACTAAAGGAACTGCTCGTATTACCAAGGAGCAAAACGGAGATGGTCCTCCAGCTGGCACACTCCCTTCAGCGTGCTGGCCACAGAGAACACATTGCAGGGGATTAGAGATCACTTCCACTGGCCAGGGATGAATTCTGAACTGCGGCGGTTCTGCCAGGCCTGTACGGTATGCCAACGAACTGCTCCTCGGAGACCTGATTCCGCTACCGGTTATAGAGGTGCCGTTCTCACACATTGGGATGGACATCGTGGGGTCGCTGCCAAAGTCATGCATTCAGGGCCACAAATACATTCTGGTCCTGGTGGATTATGCCACCCGCTATCCTGAGTCCGTCCCTCTTCAACGAGCCACTGCCATTGCCCAGGAGTTGTTTGCCCTTTGCAGCCGAGTGGGGATTCTAGGACTGCCCTCGACAAAAAAAAAAAAAATTATAGTTGACTAGTCGTCGTTTATTTAAGCCATTTGTTGACTAATCGCAAGTTTATATTAATAAACCATAAATCAACGATTATGAATGTGCCGTGAAAAAACAAACAGGAGGCACAATACCTGGGTTATCGCATTGGAAGGGGACTGATTGAACCGCAAGAGTTAAAAGTAAAGGCCATCAGGGAGTATCCCCGGCCCTCTAAAAAGAAACAAGTATGTGCCTTCCTGGGATTAGCCGGGTATCATAGACGTTTTATTCCAGGGTTCTCTTCCCTGTCCCTTACAGACCTGACTGAGAAGGGCCAGCCAGATGAAGTACAGTGGGACGCTGCAGCCGAGAGAGCCTCCCGAAGACTACAGACAGCGCTGTCTCCCTGCCATTCATCCTTCAAACGGAGGCCTCTGACACCTCAGAGCTTTACTGTCTCAAATGGTCCAAGGAAAACAACATCCGGTAACGTTTATCAACCGAAACAACCGTCGAGAAAGAGGCCGAGGGTACCGTCGAGGAGCGCAGGTGCCATCTTCTAGGTCGTCCCCTCAGTGGATAGCAAGGGAAAAGGACAGCAATGCTAGAGTCACCAGACGATTCCTGGCTCTTCAAGACTTCCACTTCATGGTCAAACACCGAGCCGGTTTCATCAACGGCAATGCTGATGGAGTCTCCAGGATTTTGTATCTGTTCTCTTCTTTACCTGTAGTGGAGCGCTACAGTGTGTGTGTGTGTGTGTGTGTGTGTGTGTGTGTGTGTGTGTGTGTGAGCTTTCACCTGTATGTTACAGGTGCTGCAATACTGCTTTAACTGGCCGGGTGTGATGTCGACATCCTCATAACACTGCAGACATTCCCACTCCGCCACCAGCTGACAGATACTGCACTGCCGAAGAGCTACAGGTGGCAGACATCAAATACAGACAGACAGACAGACAAAAATATAAAATTAATCAATGTGTAAAATTTTCTAAGGTATAAAATACAAAAAAATAACAAGTGAAGAAATAATAAAAATGAACCGAGATACTAATATTTGATTAACTTTGAAAATATAGGTATATAATCACAAATAAAAATGACATTAATGATGACGTAATCATTAATAATCACCCTCGTCCAGCAGGTCTGTGACGTCGAGGGTCAGCGAGGGCAAGATGGCGTCAAACATCTTGAACTCTTTCCCGAATCTGGGCATGAGGAGCGGCAAACAGGACGGAGCCTGAGGAAAACCAGAGGGATTCAGTATAACCGTGACCTGTGTGTGTGTGTGTGTGTGTGTGTGTGTGTCACCTCTGTGAGCTTGAGTCCGGAGTACATGAAGGAGGACTCCAGCAGGGCCTGAACGTTGTGTGTGTGTGTGTGTGTGTGTGTGTGTGTCACCTCTGTGAGCTTGAGTCCGGAGTGCATGAAGGAGGACTCCAGCAGGGCCTGAACGTTGTGTGTGTGTGTGTGTGTGTGTGTGTGTGTGTGTGTGTGTGTGTGTCACCTCTGTGAGCTTGAGTCCGGAGTGCATGAAGGAGGACTCCAGCAGGGCCTGAACGTTGTGTGTGTGTGTGTGTGTGTGTGTGTGTGTGTGTGTCACCTCTGTGAGCTTGAGTCCGGAGTGCATGAAGGAGGACTCCAGCAGGGCCTGAACGTTTGCCACTCGCAGGAGCGCCGGAGACGCGAGCGGAGACACGGGAGAGAGAAGAGGAGACGCCGGAGACGCCGAGACCGACGGAGGAAACAGCTGATAGAGGAAACACTCCTGCGGCTGCTGACTCGCTGACCTGCGCACACACACACACACACACACACACGCACACACACACACAGATGAATCTCCTGGATACGGACTGGTGCTCTTCACGTCTCAGTCAAAAAATTTTTTTCAATGAAATGAATGTACTATATTTTATGGTACTAAATTATATTTACGCTGCCCCGCCCCTAATTACCATAACCGCCAGTTTAACACACTACTGACTAACTCAACCAGGCCCCGCCCCTTTATTCTGTGTATGAATTATTATGATTAGGAATATTGTGACGTGTTCGTTCCCGGAAGAAACTCAAGACTACAAATTAGTTTTTGTGGCGGGGTTAACGCAAATAAGTTTTTTTCGGGTTAACACAAATTATTATGATTATTATTTGCTTAATGCAATGCACAGTTTACTAACTAACTCAACCAGGCCCCGCCCCTTCATTCTGATGAGTGATTTAAACAGAGACAGACAGTGGATGTGGATGTTAATGATCACCTGATCTTCAGAAGTGGTTCAACCCGGAGAAGCAGGAAAAGCTGGTTGAGGAATTCCTCCGGATCTGAACACACACACACACATTACGACTACAGGATGATTTCAAGTCAAATATTCAATGATTCATTTCAAAGTGAAAATCATGTTTTGTGTTCCGGGCGTTTTGTTCTTTTCCTCATATCTCTCTCACTCACTCTCTCGCACGCTCACTCACTCACTCTCTCTCTCGCTCTCTCACTCACTCTCTCGCACGCTCTCTCACTCACTCTCTCGCACGCTCTCTCACTCACTCTCTCGCACGCTCACTCACTCACTCTCTCGCACGCTCACTCTCTCACTCACTCTCTCGCACGCTCTCTCACTCACTCTCTCGCACGCTCTCTCACTCACTCTCTCGCACGCTCTCTCACTCACTCTCTCGCACGCTCTCTCACTCACTCTCTCGCACGCTCTCTCACTCACTCTCTCGCACGCTCTCTCACTCACTCTCTCGCACGCTCACTCACTCAGTCTCTCGCACGCTCACTCACTCACTTACTCTCTCGCACGCTCACTCTCTCACTCACTCTCTCGCACGCTCTCTCTCACTCTCTCGCACGCTCTCTCACTCACTCTCTCGCACGCTCTCTCACTCACTCTCTCGCACGCTCGCTCACTCACTCTCTCGCACGCTCACTCAGTCTCTCGCACGCTCACTCAGTCACTCGCACGCTCACTCAGTCACTCGCACGCTCACTCAGTCTCTCGCACGCTCACTCAGTCTCTCGCACGCTCACTCAGTCTCTCTCGCACGCTCACTCAGTCTCTCGCACGCTCACTCAGTCTCTCGCACGCTCACTCAGTCTCTCGCACGCTCACTCAGTCTCTCGCACGCTCACTCAGTCTCTCGCACGCTCACTCACTCTCTCGCACGCTCACTCACTCTCTCGCACGCTCACTCACTCACTCTCTCGCACGCTCACTCACTCTCTCTCTCGCACGCTCACTCAGTCTCTCGCACGCTCACTCAGTCTCTCGCACGCTCACTCACTCAGTCTCTCGCACGCTCACTCAGTCTCTCGCACGCTCACTCACTCAGTCTCTCGCACGCTCACTCAGTCAGTCTCTCGCACGCTCACTCAGTCAGTCTCTCGCACGCTCACTCAGTCAGTCTCTCGCACGCTCACTCAGTCAGTCTCTCGCACGCTCACTCAGTCAGTCTCTCGCACGCTCACTCAGTCAGTCTCTCGCACGCTCACTCAGTCTCTCGCACGCTCACTCAGTCTCTCGCACGCTCACTCAGTCTCTCGCACGCTCACTCAGTCTCTCGCACGCTCACTCTCTCTCTCGCACGCTCACTCTCTCTCTCGCACGCTCACTCAGTCTCTCGCACGCTCACTCAGTCTCTCGCACGCTCACTCAGTCTCTCGCACGCTCACTCAGTCTCTCGCACGCTCACTCAGTCTCTCGCACGCTCACTCTCTCGCACGCTCACTCTCTCTCTCGCACGCTCACTCAGTCTCTCGCACGCTCACACACACTCACTTTCTCGCACGCTCACTCACTCTCTCTCGCACGCTCACTCACTCTCTCTCGCACGCTCACTCACTCTCTCTCGCACGCTCACTCACTCTCTCTCGCACGCTCACTCAGTCAGTCTCTCGCACGCTCACTCACTCACTCACTCACTCTCACACTCACTCAGTCAGTCTCTCGCACGCTCACTCAGTCAGTCTCTCGCACGCTCACTCAGTCAGTCTCTCGCACGCTCACTCAGTCAGTCTCTCGCACGCTCACTCAGTCAGTCTCTCGCACGCTCACTCAGTCAGTCTCTCGCACGCTCACTCAGTCAGTCTCTCGCACGCTCACTCAGTCAGTCTCTCGCACGCTCACTCAGTCAGTCTCTCGCACGCTCACTCAGTCAGTCTCTCGCACGCTCACTCAGTCAGTCTCTCGCACGCTCACTCAGTCAGTCTCTCGCACGCTCACTCAGTCAGTCTCTCGCACGCTCACTCAGTCAGTCTCTCGCACGCTCACTCAGTCAGTCTCTCGCACGCTCACTCAGTCTCTCGCACGCTCACTCAGTCTCTCGCACGCTCACTCAGTCTCTCGCACGCTCACTCAGTCTCTCGCACGCTCACTCAGTCTCTCGCACGCTCACTCAGTCTCTCGCACGCTCACAGTCTCTCGCACGCTCACTCAGTCTCTCGCACGCTCACTCAGTCTCTCGCACGCTCACTCAGTCTCTCGCACGCTCACTCTCTCGCACGCTCACTCTCTCTCTCGCACGCTCACTCAGTCTCTCGCACGCTCACACACACTCACTTTCTCGCACGCTCACTCACTCTCTCTCGCACGCTCACTCACTCAGTCTCTCGCAGTCAGTCTCTCGCACGCTCACTCAGTCAGTCTCTCGCACGCTCACTCAGTCAGTCTCTCGCACGCTCACTCACTCAGTCTCTCGCACGCTCACTCAGTCAGTCTCTCGCACGCTCACTCAGTCAGTCTCTCGCACGCTCACTCAGTCAGTCTCTCGCACGCTCACTCAGTCAGTCTCTCGCACGCTCACTCAGTCAGTCTCTCGCACGCTCACTCAGTCAGTCTCTCGCACGCTCACTCAGTCAGTCTCTCGCACGCTCACTCAGTCAGTCTCTCGCACGCTCACTCAGTCAGTCTCTCGCACGCTCACTCAGTCAGTCTCTCGCACGCTCACTCAGTCAGTCTCTCGCACGCTCACTCAGTCAGTCTCTCGCACGCTCACTCAGTCAGTCTCTCGCACGCTCACTCAGTCAGTCTCTCGCACGCTCACTCAGTCAGTCTCTCGCACGCTCACTCAGTCAGTCTCTCGCACGCTCACTCAGTCAGTCTCTCGCACGCTCACTCAGTCAGTCTCTCGCACGCTCACTCAGTCAGTCTCTCGCACGCTCACTCAGTCAGTCTCTCGCACGCTCACTCAGTCAGTCTCTCGCACGCTCACTCAGTCAGTCTCTCGCACGCTCACTCAGTCAGTCTCTCGCACGCTCACTCAGTCAGTCTCTCGCACGCTCACTCAGTCAGTCTCTCGCACGCTCACTCAGTCTCTCGCACGCTCACTCAGTCTCTCGCACGCTCACTCAGTCTCTCGCACGCTCACTCAGTCTCTCGCACGCTCACTCAGTCTCTCGCACGCTCACTCAGTCTCTCGCACGCTCACTCAGTCTCTCGCACGCTCACTCAGTCTCTCGCACGCTCACTCAGTCTCTCGCACGCTCACTCAGTCTCTCGCACGCTCACTCAGTCTCTCGCACGCTCACTCAGTCTCTCGCACGCTCACTCAGTCTCTCGCACGCTCACTCAGTCTCTCGCACGCTCACTCAGTCTCTCGCACGCTCACTCAGTCTCTCGCACGCTCACTCAGTCTCTCGCACGCTCACTCAGTCTCTCGCACGCTCACTCTCTCTCTCGCACGCTCACTCACTCTCTCGCACGCTCACTCACTCACTCACTCTCTCGCACACACCTTTTTCCTCATTGGTAAATCCAGAATCTGCTGTTTCTGCTTTCAGTAGTTTGCGTAAAGCCATTGTTTTACTGGCGCACACGTAGCCAAACCTGTAGAAAACACACATTCATTTCATCATATGATGGTTCAAACTTACAATCACAACGTTTTCCACAGGAGATTTCATGCATGTTTCCACACGTGTGTGTGAATGTGTGTGTGTGTGTGTGTGTGTGTGCGTGCGTGCGTGCGTGTGTGTGTGTGACTCTCACCTGCGCAGAGGATTGACGATCTCGCAGCGCAGCAGGTCCTGAGCGCTCTTACTGTGTGTGTGTGTGTGTGTGTGTGTGTGTGTGTGTGTGTGTGTGTGTGTGTGTGACACTCACCTGCGGCAGAGGATTGACGATCTCGCAGCGCAGCAGGTCCTGAGCGCTCTAACTGTGTGTGTGTGTGTGTGACTCTCACCTGCGCAGAGGATTGACGATCTCGCAGCGCAGCAGGTCCTGAGCGCTCTTACTGTGTGTGTGTGTGTGTGTGTGTGTGTGTGTGTGTGTGTGTGTGTGTGACTCTCACCTGCGCAGAGGATTGACGATCTCGCAGCGCAGCAGGTCCTGAGCGCTCTTACTGTGTGTGTGTGTGTGTGTGTGTGTGTGTGTGTGTGACACTCACCTGCGCAGAGGATTGACGATCTCGCAGCGCAGCAGGTCCTGAGCGCTCTTACTGTGTGTGTGTGTGTGTGTGTGTGTGTGTGTGTGAGACTCTCACCTGCGCAGAGGATTGACGATCTCGCAGCGCAGCAGGTCCTGAGCGCTCTAACTGTGTGTGTGTGTGTGTGACTCTCACCTGCGCAGAGGATTGACGATCTCGCAGCGCAGCAGGTCCTGAGCGCTCTTTACTGTGTGTGTGTGTGTGTGTGTGTGTGTGTGTGTGTGTGTGTGTGTGTGTGTGTGACTCTCACCTGCGCAGAGGATTGACGATCTCGCAGCGCAGCAGGTCCTGAGCGCTCTTACTGTGGGCCGAACCCGTAGGCCAGAACAACAGCCAATCAAACGAGCTGCAGACGAGAACATGCTGCGACACACACACACACATCAGAGATTTAACATTACTATATAATGTGCATAAATATATAAGAGCATCATTTTTAATTAACCTTTATCCTTCCCTCACACTTTGTAACACATCTTTCCCTCGTGGGTCAAAATGACCTAAAATTATTCAAATATTCAAAATATCTTACATCGGGAGTCTTTGCCGACCTCTTGTGGAAAAATAATAATATAACATGATATTTCATAACTCTAGATGGCCTTATATCTCTATATGGAGCAAATGAGCTGTCCGCTGGGTCCTAAAGTCAGTTTTCTCAGTAAGCATTCAGATACACAAAGTTTAGCATTTTTAGTTTGAATTTTGAGCATTTTTAGGTTTTTCTATGTGTGCTGAAGCATTCCTCACACTCGTTCATTTGTAAGGGGTTAAAATGACCAGCGAGTGAAGGATGTGTTACTTTTTAGAAACCTGTGGCGCCATATTCACCCCGTCAAGCTGTTTTTGAACATGTGTCTACAGTGAGGTAGAGGAGTGAGTGAGTGAGTGAGTGAGTGAGTGAGTGAGTGAGTGAGTGAGTGAGTGAGTGAGTGAGTGAGTGAGTGAGTGTGTGTGTGTGTGTACCTGAAGAGAGACGCGTCCAGGTAGCAGGAGTTCAGGTGACCCTGAATGCCCTTCTTGAAGCCCTCGTACGCCATCCGGGCGTCCAGACCCGACACCGGAGGAGTGTTGTCCTCCACACGCTCACTGCTCCAGTTAGCAAACGCTGGAACACACACACACACACACACACACACACTGTTAGTTACATTATTAAATATTTTGTGATTTTATGTATTACTATTATTATATTATTAAGGCATAATTTCCTTATATTGTTAAATAAGGACACTACAGAAATTAAGACATTGCTGTAATATTTTTGCAGTAATATATGCATTATATATTTTGCAAATGCATGCATTATCATAGGTTATCAATATTAACATGTTTATTTAATTAAATTACTAATTTTTTGCTGACATTTTGCAACTTTATGCATTCTAATGCTTTATATGATATTATGCATTCTATGATATCTATGAAAACATATATTTGAAAGCTGTTTTGAAACCGTGTGTATTGTGTCGAGCTCTATATAAATGTATAAATGAACATGAGCGCACCGATGGAGTTGCAGCGATCGACCTGATTGGTGGGCAGCTCCGGCTCCGGGAACCTGGAGTCGCGTCTGCAGTTCCTCAGTTTGACGAACAGCCCTTTGTTAGCGGGACAAGCGGAAGTGGCGCTCGCTGAGGTAACTGCCGTCCGTAGCGGCGGACAACTCCTGATCCTGACACACAAAACACCTTCTACATAAGCCACCTTTAGCATCAATAATAAACGATGTATTAGTATACCCTCACCCTTCCCTCGCGTCACTTTGACACGAACACATCCTTCACTCGCGGGTCAATTTGACCCCTTAGGAATGAACGAGTGTGAGGAATGCTTCAGTACACATAGAAAAACCTACAAATGCTCAAAATTTCAAACTAAAACTTTGGCAAAAATTATTTTATAATGCACACTGAAGTAAACTGACTTTAGGACCCAGCGGAACTGCTCATTTGCTCCATATAGAGATATAAGGCCATCTAGAGTCATGAAATATCATCATTATTTCCCACAAGAGATCGGGAAAGACTCCCAATGTAAGATATTTGAGCTGAATTAAAAGGTAAATGCATAAAATTGTGAGTTATTTTGAATTTAGGTTAAAAGAATATGAGGAATGTGCTTAAATTACTATTTATTTATCATTTATTTATCAAATCTAGTCATTTAAAGGTAAATTAAAAAAAAAAAAATAATAATAATAATTATCAAAACGAAATAAAATAAGATTTCTAGAAAAAAAGAATGTATAATTTTAGGGCTTCGGGTCATTTTGACCCACGAGGAAAGATGTGTTACACAGTTTGTAAGGTTAAGTATTCTTCCTAAGTGAGAGTTGTTCGAGTACCAGCTCGATTCCAGCGACTGGCTCTGATAGGCCGCTGATCTGTCCAATCCAGCGAATCACTCCGAAAAGGGGCGGGTCATTGACTTCCACCATGGATCCCACCTCTAACCACTGCCAAGCTCCGCCCTCTGCTCCGCGATTGGTGGAGAGGGGAGGTTGTGGAATCCGTTTGACGAGCGCGAGTGGTCAGTGGGCGGGGGACGTGGGCGGAGCCTGAAGCCTAGTGGGCGGGACCTGAGGCTTGGTGGGCGGGGCCAGCGGAGGAGGTTTCAGAGCGGCTTTCGGCAGGGAGGACGGAGGCTGGAGGGCTTGTTTAGCCGTCACTAACATGGCCGCCTGGGATGAGGGGTCTGTCTGTGGGCGTGGCCGTCTGAGAGGTGGGCGTGGCTATCAGGGAGGTGGGCGTGGCCACTGGAGAGGTGGGAATGGTCATCTGGACGGCGGGTTTATTGGCGAGGGGCGACAGAGGCAGTTTGGGAAGCGGTTTGGGATTGATTACTGCCAGAGGAGGACGTTCAGATCGAGTTTCTGTGGAACAAAAGACAACATAGATACATATATTATTGAATAATTCTCATTTAAGTCTCCTCTGCTCACATAAGCTGCGTTGATTTGATTAAAAATACTGTAAAAATTGTGAAATATTTGTGTAATGTAAATTAGCTGTTTTCTACGTGAATATATGTTAAAGTGTAATTTATTCCTGTGATCAAAGCTGAGTTTATCATCATTACTCCAGTCTTCAGTGTCACATGATCCTTCAGAAATCAGTATGATGATTTGTTTTTATGATATATTAACATTTTAAAAGTTTAGAGTAAGTCAAGTCTTTTATAAAAAATAAATATAAAAAAAAGTGACAGTAAAAAACATTTATAATGTTACAAACAAAACGCAAAACTTTCTATTCATTAAATAATCCTGATAATAAAAGGCATCATGGTCTCTGTTTCTGACACTGGTTTTGATGGTTACCTGCGGTTACTTTGGAAAGGGGAAGTAAAGCCCCAAAGTCAGGTGACGGATGGAGCACAGTTTGGTGTTTTTTATAATATCCATCCCAAGATCCCACTGGTTGTTCCTAAACATACACACACACACACAAACACACAAACGTTAACTTTGCCCGTTACCTCTGTCTACACACATATATATTCAAACACGTAATACGCATGTGCACGCCGTCACCGTTTACATGGTGATGATCACGTTATTCTAAACTTGCACCTTGGATCCTGTGTCAAAGTTTGTGTTCTCGAGCCGCCAAACACTGTTGCTGTGCCGGACCACATTAAAAGTTTCTGTTTTCTGTTAGAACGATGTCTAAGTTAATAACTATGATCGTTGCAACGTAAGTGAATCAATCAAACTAACTTTATCTGGACAATAACTTTATTCTAGAGCTGCTGTAAAGCCAAAACAAACTTTTACTGTAATCTCCTATCATCACTGTAAAGCTGCTTTGAAAGTATATTGTTAAAGCGCTGTATAAATGAAGATGACTTGACTTTCTAACACTGAACTTCACAGCGGAGGAACGCTCACCAGTAAGACTCCCACATAAAGGGTGCTGGAGGCCCGGCTGGACAAGGGTCCGCAGAACTGCACGGTCCCCGCGCTGCACACACTCGTCCTGCGGGAAACACACCCTCTGGCCGACGGCGAGCGGGGACACACACTCTGCGGATCGGGACTGGACGCTCAGCGGGTCGCTGGAGGACCGAGAGGATCGAGGGAGGCTGATCTCACTGACCGGCAGGAACAGCCCACAGGCGTCCGGACACACGAACAGCTGACGGCCTTTATAGATGCCGTTACATTTACCTCGACCTGCGGCCCATCCCTGAGAAACACACACAGAGTTAATATGTTCATGATCCAGAATGAGTTTTTGGGGTGTATTGTTGGCGTGTGACATTCAGACTCGCCTTGAGCTGGACCCCGAAGTACACGGCAGAGCTTCCTCGCGTCAGGGGCCCGCGGTAGCGCAGCTGGGCCTCGGCGAGCTCTGATTGGCTGCGGCTCCAGGGGACCCTGAGCTCGGACCCCAGGGCCAGCGAGAGGAACCGGTGCAGGGTCTGGGGCCGAGACAGCAGCTTCACTCGCAGCTCCAGCTCCGGGACCGGCTCCAGGAGACCAGCGAGCTCAGGGGCCACTTCACTGAGCACCTCACGCTCCACCTTCACCACACAGCCGCTGTCAATCACCTGCGTACACACACACACACACACACACTCTGAGGTCTGAAACACGTGAGCCTGACACAGCAGAGGACACCACAAGATGATTTCTGGAGATAATGACAGATAAACAGTGCGCACGTGGTTAGTCCTCCTGACACGGAGCGAAAAAACTCAAACGTAGGCGTATTTTTATCTCACAGTTCTCAGTTTAGACTTGTTTCTCTGAATTCTGACTTCTTTTTGGGTTTTCCTCTCTATTTATATCTCACAAATAAAAAAAATTGCAAAAGAATGTTTTTGTAAAAAGTAAACTCACAATAAGTTTACAACTTTTAAAATCTGAATTGTGAGGGGGAAAAATCTGAATTGTGAGATATGAACTCCCAATTGTGTTGTGTGTTGTGTTGTGTTTTTATCTCACAAAGTCAGATTTGTGAGATAAAAGTCGCAATGACCTTTTATTTTTTATTTATTTAAAAAAAAATATAAACATTTATTAGGTGGCGAGAACACACCTCCACACATTCCTCTTACCTTGACCCACAGGTAATCTCCTCTTCCACCCCTGTGTCCTCCTCCTCCCTCCTGCTCCACACAGAGCTGCCCCCGCTGCAGGCGAATGGTTCCTTCCAGCTGGTCCTGCACTCGATAGTCGGACGCGACCATGTACATTTTGGGGGGGCGTCGCCTCCTACTGTGATGCGCGTCGCCGGACATGGTGATGTGAACACCCCCCGACCTGCGCGTGCACGAAACACGTACAGCGAGTAATAACATTTAAATCTAATCCATCACAGTTTAATTTGACAAACTGAATAAAACAGTACTGATCGGCCATAAAAACAAAGTTTGAATCGAATCGGTTTTCATGTTATAACAAGGACAAACTACGTGCAAAGTGAAGCAAAACATTTCCTCTTCTATTAAACCTGTTTAAACACACCTGGCGATTTGTTTCTCGGTGATAACATCGTTTTGATTTTAAACATATTGAAATAGACAACGAACGCTAACTTACCGACAAAGTCATCACCTCGGTTTAAAGTGCGACACTTTATCGCTCAGAAAACACAATAATGCCTCACTTTCACCAAAGCAGGAAGAGAGATGACGGACGGTTGCGCGGACCAATCAGATTGAAGAAGCGTTTGGGCAGCGAACGATGGGCGGGGCTTCGTTCTGAGGGAAATTCCACTGTGGCGGTTTTGTATTTTGGTGAAGAAATTACTTTTTTTTTTTTTTTCATTTGACGGATATTTTCTTCATCTTCCGAGAAGTCGATGCCAGTAAATACCGGTAAATACACTATTATCTCAGGCCATGCCTCTGTTCGTTCAAGATAGCTTGTGAAATTACATATTAACCAAACCTTAATTAGTGAGATGGTGATGGGAATGAGACGGCAGGAAACATTATAAGTTTTTGTGTTTACTTGCATGACCTTTGCGTTGATATAGGCTTTATATTTCCTCCCAGCTTAACTGGTATTTAAAAAAAAATCCCCTTAGAAATGTTTAAAATATTTTAAAAATGTAAGTATCACCTTTTAAGCCAGTCATTTCTAGTCAGCTCAGTCACATGGATGATGGTTAAAGTTGAAACACAACAAATAACTTTTTTTTAATGAAAATGTTTATATACACTTTTCACATAAATGTAACATATTTAAATACATAATAACAAACATTAATAAATAAGTGCATAAGTGAAAGGAAATACATATATTCAATATAAAACTAAACTCAACACCTTGGAAATTTATAGCATTTACACTACATTATAAAAAACAAAACAAATAGAAAACATCTCCAAAAAGAACAACAACATAGTTAACTTTAATCTTCCTTCATTTTTAAAAGTACTTGAATTAGTTAAGTGTTAAATAGTTCAGCCACCACTAACATTCACAGTATATTTATTTTAATCAAACTTTTCACTATTTAATATTTAATTACATTCTTATTGCTTTTTTTTTGGTACATTTTGACACTGTTTTCCTCTAAACTTTTCTACGGACCCCACAGCATTCCATTGCGAACTCCGATGTGAAAACACCCGTTGTAAAGGACCTTAGTGGGACACTAAGGATCTCAATTCGCTTAGTTATAACATGTCAGATTGATGTTTCAAGCGTTCACTGATAACGTGGTCCGTGTTGTCAGGACTTCAGCGTTTGCTCCGTGCCGATGAAGTACGTGGTCAGTTGACCTTTGCCCTTGACGTTGACCACTCCTCTCAGAGTGACATCATAGCCCAGCGTTTGAGCCACATGTGCGGTTTCCTCCGTCACCTGAGAAGACAACAAACAACACTGATTTAATTCCTTATTCATTTAACTAAATTAATTTAATTTCAAGTCCTTCTGGGGAAGTTTGTATTTACGAGTGTTTATGGCATCAGGTGTGTTCAAGTATTACAATGCTATCATATTTTCTATTTTATTTTTGGTGTACATAAAAAAAGCAAGAAAAAATGAGGAATGCAAAATTAGGAAAGAATATGACAATTTTGGCTGATACGATAACCGATTAATTCTTTATATTTGAAAGCCGATAACCGATAATCTTTATATTTGAAAGCCGATAACCGATAATTCTTTATATTTGAAAGCCGATAACCGATAATTCTTTATATTTGAAAGACGCTAACCGATAATTCTTTATATTTGACAGCCGATAACTCTTTATATTTGACAGCCGATAACCGATAATTCTTTATATTTGAAAGACGCTAACCGATAATTCTTTATATTTGACAGCCGATAACTCTTTATATTTGACAGCCGATAACTCTTTATATTTGACAGCCGATAACCGATAATTCTTTATATTTGAAAGACGCTAACAGATAATTCTTTATATTTGAAAGCCGATAACCGATAATTCTTTATATTTGAAAGCCGATAACCGATAATTCTTTATATTTGAAAGCCGATAACCGATAATTCTTTATATTTGACAGCCGATAACCGATAATTCTTTATATTTGACAGCCGATAACCGATAATTCTTTATATTTGAAAGCCGATAACGATAATTCTTTATATTTGAAAGCCGATAACCGATAATTCTTTATATTTGAAAGCCGATAACGATAATTCTTTATATTTGAAAGCCGATAACCGATAATTCTTTATATTTGAAAGCCGATAACCGATAATCTTTATATTTGAAAGCCGATAACCGATAATTCTTTATATTTGAAAGCCGATAACTGATAATCTTTATATTTGAAAGCCGATAACTGATAATCTTTATATTTGAAAGCCGATAACTGATAATCTTTATATTTGAAAGCCGATAACTGATAATCTTTATATTTGAAAGCCGATAACTGATAATCTTTATATTTGAAAGCCGATAACCGATAATCTTTATATTTGAAAGCCGATAACCGATAATCTTTATATTTGAAAGCCGATAACCGATAATCTTTATATTTGAAAGCCGATAACCGATAATCTTTATATTTGAAAGCCGATAACCGATAATCTTTATATTTGAAAGCCGATAACCGATAATCTTTATATTTGAAAGCCGATAACTGATAATCTTTATATTTGAAAGCCGATAACTGATAATCTTTATATTTGAAAGCCGATAACCGATAATCTTTATATTTGAAAGCCGATAACCGATAATCTTTATATTTGAAAGCCGATAACCGATAATCTTTATATTTGAAAGCCGATAACCGATAATCTTTATATTTGAAAGCCGATAACTGATAATCTTTATATTTGAAAGCCGATAACCGATAATCTTTATATTTGAAAGCCGATAACCGATAATCTTTATATTTGAAAGCCGATAACCGATAATCTTTATATTTGAAAGCCGATAACTGATAATCTTTATATTTGAAAGCCGATAACTGATAATCTTTATATTTGAAAGCCGATAACTGATGATTCTTTATATTTGAAAGCCGATAACTGATAATCTTTATATTTGAAAGCCGATAACTGATAATCTTTATATTTGAAAGCCGATAACTGATAATCTTTATATTTGAAAGCCGATAACCGATAATCTTTATATTTGAAAGCCGATACCTGATAATCTTTATATTTGAAAGCCGATAACTGATAATCTTTATATTTGAAAGCCGATAACCGATAATCTTTATATTTGAAAGCCGATAACCGATAATCTTTATATTTGAAAGCCGATAACTGATAATCTTTATATTTGAAAGCCGATAACTGATAATCTTTATATTTGAAAGCCGATAACTGATAATCTTTATATTTGAAAGCCGATAACTGATAATCTTTATATTTGAAAGCCGATAACTGATAATCTTTATATTTGAAAGCCGATAACCGATAATCTTTATATTTGAAAGCCGATAACTGATAATCTTTATATTTGAAAGCTGATAACTGATGATTCTTTATATTTGAAAGACGATAACCGATATATTGGCTGATAAATCTAAATCCACATTTTTATATAATTGTTGAGAGCCTGATTACAAAAACACAAGTCTCACCATTAAAATCCACGTCCCAAACACACAATTATAATGTTCATGATAGTTTTACTGTATGTAGCCGATATAACAGACTTGCACTACTTTACTGTATTTTCCTTTTTTGAAGTGATTCCAATCATATTGCAAGCAATTCAGTGAGCCAGCTCTCAGACTTAATCAAAAATATCTTAATTTGTGTTCCGAAGATGAAGGAAAGTCTTACGGGTGGGAACAACATGAGGTAACTAACTCTATAAGGGTGAACTCCCAACACAAAGAGATTGAGGTTTTGATGTTTCGACAGGTGTAAAGATGCATCACCTGTATTTTACCCAGGACTCCAGTGCTGTCCATCCGGCTGGCCACGTTTACCGTGTTTCCCCAGATGTCATACTGAGGTTTATGAGCGCCGATGACGCCCGCGATCACAGGGCCGTGGTTTATCCCTGAACACAACACAACACCAGTCTCACATTTATGCTGGAGAAACAGAGCAATCAACAATCTGATCGTTCAAAAGCTTGAAATAATGTGTATAAGTCCTAAATATGCAGTGTGTGTTACCGATCCTCAGCTTGAAGCTGTTGAACGAGTGTGTGTTGATGTTCTCCAGCCTCCCCATCAGAGCGATGGCGAAGTCCAACATGCTGCGAATGTGATGGTACGACGTGTCGCAGACCTGTAGATGCACACAACTGATGAAAGCTCACGCGTGTGGATTTACAATGTCCTTTAAAGAGGACATATCATGAAATTCTGAGTTTTCCCCTGTGAAAAGTGAAACCCAGAAACTGTTCTGGTGAGCCTTTCTCTGCAAGCATGACAAAAAAATAAGCTTTCACATCTGTAGTCCGGTTCATTTGCTCCGGACCAAGGGAGAAAAATTATACTTTTTAGCATTTTTCAGGCGTTTTGGTTCCTTTTCACAACACAGTGATTGCTCTGGTCCCAATCAGTTGATGAAACGAACCAAAATGCAGTCACGTGACAACATCCACATCACTCGTTGGCCAGATGGGTCTTGAACGTATTTCCACAACTGCACTTCGACTGTCAGAATTAACGTGCGGGAAAAATCCAACAGAACTGACGGAAGTAAACAAAGAGGAGGGAAATGTGGCAGACAACACGCCGCTTTACTATGGAGAGACGACTGCGTGGGCTGATCGTGTCCCTGCTCATAGTTTATTATACACCACTTTAGGCAAACAATAACATTTGAGAATGAAGCAAGGATGCGGCTTGAAAACAATGTTTTATGCAATGCACGCGGCAAGTCACTTCATTAATGTTGCTAAACATTGACATAACGCACAGCGCGGCTGACTACGGCAGCTGGATTAGTCCAAAAATGCGCAGTTGTTTGGCAGTTGGGTCTGTTCACGGTCGGATCACGTTCTCACCACAAACGAACCGCTCCAGAGAGAACCATCTCTCCGAGGAAGTCTCGGTACGCTTGTTTGGTCCGCTTTTGGTGCGCACCGAGTGCGATTCCTGCATCCACACCGGGCCAAACCCACCGCACCACGGGGGACCACGAACTCTAGTGCGATTCAACCCAACTAAATGAGGCAGGTGTGAAAGCAGCCTAATATTACCGGCCCTTAATCTGCACTAGTGACCAGAACATGTCAGCGCTGTCTTATAAACACCTCTGGAACTGTGGACACTTGTGTAAAAGTTCAACATGATGATGAGATGATCAATGTAACTCCACAACAACTACGTACCGTATTTTCCGGACTAAAAGTCGCACTGGACTATAAGTCGCATTTATTTATACATTTATTTCACAAAATCCAAGACCAAGAACAGACATTTAATCTGGAAAGGCAAGTTATTCAGCTCCACAACAGCACACAGAACAACAGGCTGAATAGTGTCCGGTGTGTTAGCATAACACATTAACAGTTATTCAGCTCCACAACAGCATAAAGAACATATACCTGGGACGCTGAATAGGCTAAACTAAAGGGATACTCCACAGTCTTTTCATATTAAACTGTTATTCCCTTAACTAAGATGAGTTGATACATACCTCTCTCGTCTCAGTGCGTGCACTAAATCGCTCTGTCTTGCGGCGAAACTTTGTTAGCACTTAGCTTAGCCCAGTTCATTCAATAGGGGCCAAGCAGAGAAGCTACCAAACTCCTCCACGTTTTCATTATTTAAATACAGTTACTCGAGTCGTGTAACTCGACGGTGACACAAAACAAAACGTTGCGCTTTTCTAAGCGTGTAAAATGGATAACTATATTGTATGGCGGAATACCATTAGCAAGTGCTTGGGAGCACTTCGACTTGGCGCAGTAATATCTTCACTCGTGAAAAATCCTCTCACCGGCCCCCGCTCACGGTCCATAAGAGCTCATTCCTCCTCCGTGTTTAGCATTAGCCAGCGAGTCCAGCAAGTTCACCAAGCTCCCGATCTCACTCCTCAACACTGAATACATTGAGTTCTTCCTCGGTGTCGCTTCTGAACAACTCCGCTAACTAGAGCGCCCTCTCGCGGCTGTAGACGGTAATGTTTTCTCTTGGTTCATCTCAGTCCGTATGAATTAATTTTGATATATTAGTCGCACTAGACTATAAGTCGCAGGACCAGCCAAACTATGAAAAAAGTGCGACTTATAGTCCGGAAAATACGGTAAATGTCTCCACTAACATTCAGAAACTCTTGAGTCTCTCGGTAAGGCTGCACTCGCTGGTTACTCTGGGATTCTGGATGAGTGAGATCGGCCGGTTCTGTTATTGCCGGAGTTTCTGAAGCTCGTGTAAAGGCTCCGCCCTCTTCTGAACGGAGGCGGAGCTGCAGCTCATTTGCATTTAAAGCGACACACATAAAAACGGCAAGTTTTTGCTCACACCCAAAAAGGGGCAAATTTGACGAGATATAATAAATGAGTTTGAGCTGAAATTTCACACACACATTTTGTGCTCACCATAGATTTATATTACATCTTGTGAAAAGGGGCATAATATGTCACCATTAAAACGCAAGCATCATTCGCTCGCTACTCACGAGTTGCTCCTCTGTTTTGGCAGGATTGGTCAGGCCGGCAGCCGCCATGTAAGTGCTCCCGATGGTCTTGATCTTCTCTACCGCACTGAACTTTGGCTTGTTCAGGAGCTGCGAGAGGAAAACACATCATGAGACGGGTAGGTGTAAACGATTAGACCAACAACCGATGAGCGAAGAGACTTCACCTCGTCAAAGTCTGAGATGATCTCGTTGAGGAAGCGGAGGCACTCCAGCCCGTTGTTGTTGATGCTGCTCTCGTTGTAGAACTCCTTGTAGAACTGCGGCACGGACGCGAACATAACACACACACACTCGCACGACTTGCTGTACAAGTCCTGAAACACACACACACACACACATCATAGAATTAAGCCCTGTTAACACCAGGTTTTAACCTTGTAAAGCCTGACATATGAAATATTAGTATAAATATTAATATAATGAAACCATTTATTAAACCTTTAGACAAAATATAAAAGAAAAAAGTTTGCTATGTGGTTTTGTTGAGTATCATATTTTATGTATCAGGCTTTTATGGCTCATGTAGTCTGATATAGTGAGAATATGGAAGAAAAAAACTGATTAATTTTAATCAGAGCAAAAATATGCAATTTGGTCATACAGTAAGATAAAATTCTGATGCTTGTAATGTAAATCAATGCGATCTTTATAACAGCATAAAATGCATATAAATATCAATATGCCAATAATATATCTTAGTGAGATGATATTTAATGCTTAGTTTTGTGATGTGTAGTCTTAAAACATAGATGACAACTAAACCTTCCCCAAAAGCCTGATGATCATATTTTATACTTGTGATTTTTATAATAAATGATGTCTGGATAATCAAGTGAACCTGCCGAAATATTACTAACAATATCAAAGTTATTCTTGCGTTTGCTTGATAAATCAGAGCAGATTTGACACAGAGAGACTCGTGAAGCTCGAGCTGGAGGACACTTGTACAGTAAAGACTTGTACTGTGAACTCTCGATCACACACAGAAGTCCAGTGTAATGGACTCTGGCGCCTCTAGAGGGCATCAGAGGTCTTCATCACGAGTGTGTGTGTGTGTGTGTGTGTGTGTCACCTGGTTTAGGACGTCCTTGCCCATGAAGAACTCGGTGACGTGTCCCGGCAGCAGATTCTGAAGGAGGAGTCTGTTCACGTTCTTCGTCGTCTCCATTTCATCCGTCTCTTTTTTAAAGCACTTCTCCAGCAGGAACTCTGTGCGGGAGCCCAACTCATCCTGAAGTACATCAGTCACACACACACATCACACACACACACTCAACTGAGCAGGGTTGCTGTAGACATACATTAAAAAACAACTAAAAATGACAAAAACACTCAAGAAAATTACTAAAACTTTAATTGACATGAAAATGCAAACAGAAAATGTAAAAATAACCTATTCAAAATATTAATAATAAAAACTATAAAAGTATCTCAATGATAATAAAATATCACTGGCACTCAAAAAAAAATTAAACTAAAAGATATATATTTAAACTAACTGAAATCAAAAAATGAAAACTGAACACCTCTCACTTTTGTTTAGTTTGATGTACTAAAATAATTTAAATGAAAACAGAAAAATAATTTAAAAAAAATATATTTAACATTTAAAAACCAATAAAAATTGCAAAAAAAAAAAAGAGAGAAAACATTCAAAATATAGAATAAAAACCAGAATGTATATGTGTGTGACTTATACTTTAAAAACATGCTGAAGGAAAAAGTTCCATATAGAGACAAAAACAGTTTCGAGAAGTAGTTAGTCATCTAGTGGATTACAGTTATAAGACTTTCCCAACACTCAATCAAACTGAAATAGACTCATACTCAAACACACACACACGTACACACACACACACACTCATACCTGTCGCACAAGAACAAGGGAAGTCAAGTAGAAAATGACCAGCCAGATGCCGGACATGATCTTGGGCTCCTTAAGAACTCCCGGCCTAAAACACACAGTAAGATGTAATCATTTTCACTCTACTTATTAAAATTGTACAACAATCACAGTGTTTCTGGGCAGCGTTTAGAGCTACAATGCAAAATAAATGTATAAAAAGCATCTGAGCCTGGACTATCAAACCCACAAAAGTCCCAAAATCAGTATTGACTCTGGTTACCTTCTTATGTCATGTTGCCGCTCATGTTATGAATGATTAATCAGTGACGTCATAATAAAGAAAACATTTCTCTTCATAATCCTTCGTCAAAATATATTAATAATCAGACATCTCTAATCAACCGCCTGTAATAATTCAATCAAACCTCATGAATAAATTAAGTCCCGTCTACATATTTCTCATTGAATATTTTATTCCATCTGAAAAATGTGCTGAATGAAATTAATATATATTCAGCTGCCAATTTCAACACATTCTAAACTAAACTTATGATTGTTTATGCAAAAATTCATGCACTGTTTATGATTTATTATTTGAATTAAGATCATTATAATTTGTTATTATAATTTAAATTTTACAGTACAATTGTATTATTACAACAGTAAGATTTCTATTTCTTATTTCATTACACTTAAACAACAATACAAGTTTTAATTTTTTTACTGTTATAAGAATTTCTATTGATAAATAGAAAAAAATTATGATCATTATTTTTATATTATATAATTATTATATAGTATGAAAGTTATTATAATATTAAATAATATAATAATAATATAATATAACAACAATTAATGCACAATTAATCAAAATAAAATTCAAATCATTGTAAATTGTTAGTTGTTTTTAATACACATTGATTTTTATTTTACAGTACAATTGTATTATTACAATATGAATATTTCTGTTATTACAACAATAATACTAGTTTTAATTGTTATTACTGTTATAAGAATTACAATTGATAAATAAAAGAAATAATGATCATTATTGTTAGATTATATCATTATTATAATTATACAGTATGATAATTACATTATATTAAATAGTATAATATAATTATTATAATAATATAATATAATAACAATTAATGAAAAATTTATCCAAATAAAAGTAAAATCATTGTAAATTATATAATTAATAATAAATAAATACACATTAATTTTTTTATTTTACAGTACATTTTTACCATTTATGTCATATTTAAAAAAATATATAGTTAAAAGCAAAACAGAAACATGTGTGTTAGTGAATATATAGTATCCTAAATATATACATGTGTGTGTATTTATACAACATAATTATACACAGTACACACACACATATATTATGTAAACACAAACTTTTATTTTTTTATTTTGGATGTGATTAATCGTTGCCCTGGCCTAATTGTTTTATTTTACAGTACAATTGTATAATTTTCCTAGTTGTGCAAAGTTTTTTAATAGTTAAACAGAAACGTGTGTGTTAGTGTCTTACGTGTCACGGTAGAGCTGTGTGACGTAGCAGTCGGAGCGCGGCGCGTACACGTGCAAGAAGAGCGCTAGATAAACCACTAGCGCTAGCGTCAGGAGGAAGACTTTCACAGACACACACACGCGCACGAACACCATCACACCCAGCATCGCCAGCAGACAGCAGTACAGGTAATACTGCAGAGACACATCCGCATATGAGCGATATCACGTCAACACGCATGCACACGTCATTTATAATGGTAAAGCTTACCGGGACAGTGTAGAGATTAAGATTGTTCAATTCTGTTGCATTGTGGGAAACATTTAAGCAGTCATCGCCTGGTATAAAAACCTACGAAGCAAACAAACAAACTAAAGAGGTTGTGCAGACAGACATAAAAAGATCATTTTCATTTTCTTTTAATAAAGCAATAATAAAGCTGTGTCTCTGATCTACACAGGATAATTTCCCCCATAATAAAGTTACAAGAGATGTAGCTGTAGTTCTTCAGCGAAGGTCAAAAATAATTAGATGCATTTTGATGAAATCTTATGTTTAAATATGCAACGAGGCATTATCTTAAATAATAAGCATACATTTTTAGAACATACATTTTAATATTGGATAACGCCTGATTGAAAATACTTGTTTGATTTTGTTGAGATATTAGAGTTAAAGGTTTTTATAGAGGTGATTTTTGATTTCTCTTTTTATCACTCCATAAATCAGAAAATACTGTCAACAGACAGAAAAACGCATTTTCACCATGTTTTTCGGAATAAAATGTTGATTGATAAATGAACAAATCCTTCTGTAAAAACCTTCAGAATATAGATATGAATAAACCTGTAAGATTTGGTGTAAGTAAGTTGTACTGTAGTGGAGAAAAAAAAGATTTTAATGATATGCATTGTGACTCATGTTTAGTGATGCAAAAAGATAAAGGGCCAGATTTACTAAACAAGACACATTAGCTTCTGGTTTAAAACGACCTTTCTTTGGGCATTAAATAATGGAGCAAATACCGATAAATTGACAAGCACAAAACTTAGTAAATCACCGTGCGTGATTCATTTAAATCCTCTCCTTCCATGAATACTGCGTCTGAAAGGGAAACTGCTACAAATGCATATGAAATAAGCTTTGCTGAAAAAATAAAATTCCCCCTGTGGTGAAAATCCAGTTTTTACTGTAGTTTATGTGTGTTTGTGGTGTTTTTAATACGCTTTAAGACACACCATGTGTAAGTTCATAAGTGGACAGCATTGCTGAGTATTTTCTGCTTAAAACTGCAGTGAACCAAAGACAGTCTCAAACACACGAATCGCTGGTGTTTCTGACGTCACACACTACCTTGACCAATCAGATCAACGCGTGATCGTCAACCAGTGGATCTCTGAGTGAGTGAGTGAGTGAGTGGAGGCGGGGCTCATTTGCATATTCATAGAACCGCGCATACTAAATTAGGCAAGGGTGTCGAGTTACATTCAAGATATTTTAAGGCATGAAGAAATTTTTATAAGGAAAAAAAGTTAAAATATGTAATTTTGGTGATCAAAGATGAGATTTAAGGGATATAATTATTGACAACAGGGGGACTTTAATGTCAAAAGAGCAAACTGTTAGTAAATCTGGCCCTAAGTGTAATAAAATAAACACTTAAATGTGTATTTGAGATGTTTATCCTTCCACTAGTCTGAAATGAGACATGGAAGCAAAATTGACCAGTGCATGAAAAAACATTGGTTTTGCCTGTAGTGTTAAATTCTTAATTTCGTGATTCTATCGTGAATAACTTCATTCGACACCTATGCTACAGTAAAAACACGTTTATTGCAGTGTGAAGACGGCTGCTTTGACTCTGTGTATGTGGAACAGTCCTGTAGGTTGTGAGCTGGTTTGTGTGCAGGGCTTTCTCACTATGTTGAGCACTGCCATGAGCAGTGTGATGAGCAGACACAGAAACACCAGCAGCAAACGCAGCGCCGCCCTGGTGGCCGCGCCGTCACACAGCAGCGACACCCAGAGGATGCTGGGGGGGATCTTAGAGCTCCAGCGCTGACACACACACACACACACACACATTGAGACTTTTTTTTTTTTAAGCTCACAACACTGTAAAATCCAACAGAGATTCTAACTAATACTTTTTAGTTAACTTTACTTAATGTCTTATCTTAATTGTAAAAATCGTATAATCTGTACTATTCACATACTATGCTTAGTTTACTCAGATAACCCAGGTTAAGATTCATTGATTGGTTTGAGTGCGGTTTTTGAGGCGGGGAAATTCTCAGTTGGACTTTTCACTCATGTCCTCCACTTCTACAGTTATCTTTCTCTAGTTTGCATTCACTCATTTCCCAAAGTCATCTTGAATGTTGAATTGTCAATACAACTGAAACATTTGAGACAACATCACATAAGCTGACTTCATAAATTGATGTTGATTTTCCTAAAAAAATTACTATGGTGATCAGTGTTCCCTTCATTTATACTAATGTAATTCTCTTCCCGTTGATACAGCGACGCAACAAGAACAAGTTATTTGGTTTCAAAGGAAGAGAAGTTCTAATATATATATGGATATATATAACTTTACTAAATAAGCATTTGTCAGAACAACATACTATTCCTATTTTACTTGTTTTTTTTAAGGCAATAGGTTTGCATGCTTTTTTAAGTAAGTCTAACTAATTAGATTTTACAGTGAACTTAACATAATTACAAAACTCTAGCTGTGAGTCTCTTCTGTTTTACAAACATATTCATTATAATATTTGAAGAGTTTACCATTGGTCAACCAGTAATCTGACGTTTCTCAAAGACATGCAGTCGTACCTTCAGGAATCTAGTGAAGACCACCAGTGCTATCAGGATCTGGACTGGGAAAGTGGCTCCGTACGACACCGCAAGAGCGAAGTTTCTGCTCAGGACCACAGAGAACGAGAGATTAACACGCGGTAGAATAACTGTGGAATCGTTCACATTAAGATCAGGTCGCGTGATTGCGGTCCCGTACGACACTCACTTTTGCGAGGTCAACATCTGAACCACGAACACAGAGATGAAGATGATGGCCAGACATCCCACAGAGCGATGAAGCCCCTGGACTTCACTCAGAGAATACTGACACACACACACACACACACACACACACACACACACGCGCACACACACACACACACACACACACACACACACGCACACACGCGCGCACACACGCACACACACACGCACACACACACACACACACACACACACACACACACACGCACACACGCACGCACACACGCACACACACACACACACACACACACACACACACGCACGCACACACACACACACACACGCACACACACACACACACACACACACACACACACACACACGCGCGCGGTTAAGAGTGAGGGAAAAACAACAACATGCTTTTAAATCAAGAAACAATTCCCACCTCTTTCTCCAGCTGGATGTCATTAAAAAGCAGCGTCACCCAGTTCAGCTTCGCTCTTCTCCTGAACAATGAAGACACAACATTAGGACAAAGACTCGTTTCTGATTGATTCCCTGTGAAGACCGTATATATTAGTGAATCTTTCGCTCACCTTTCCTTTTCCAGAGGGTCTAACGAGTCTGTCGGTCCATTTGGTGTTGATCTGAGAAAACAAACTAACGTAAATTACAGTATTTTAAAAAAAAAGTGTTTAATGTGAATCACAAAGAAAACCGAGTGAAAGTGGCCAAGAATCTCTTTTTTGAGCTCGGTTTTACCTGGATCAAAACCACATCATTTTAATTAAGCGTTTTCTGTTAGAACGGTGTCGTGTTAGCGGCTCCTAAGTTAATAACTAATGATCTTTGCAACGGAAGTGAATCAATCAAACTAACTTTAGCTGGACAATAACTTTATTCTAGAGCTGCTGTAAAGCCTACACACTCTCTGTTACTGTAATCTCCTATTATCTCTGTAAAGCTGCTTTGAAACTATATTGTTAAAGCGCTGTATAAATGAAGATGTCTTGACATTAGTGATGAACACCTGCTGTTAACAAGCAGAACTTCTATACTCACTTGTTAAAGCGCTGTATAAATGAAGATGTCTTGACATTAGTGATGAACACCTGCTGTTAACAAGCAGAACTTCTATACTTGTATCGTAGCCTACGAGTCAACAGGTGTCATCATCGTACAGTCTACATACTGCCGTACCAAGTTTACTAGATCCATGTCGTACTTACTGTTACTTTCTAACACTGAACTTTACACTTGACGAACGCTCACCAGTAAAACTCCCACTTTATCAACAGAAGTGAATCAATCAAAACAAACTTTATCTGGACAATAACTTTATTTTAGAGCTGCTGTAAAGCCAGAACACACTCTTTGTTACTGTAATCTCCTGTCATCACTGTGAAGTAAAACAATCTATATTGTTAAAAGCGCTGAATAAATGAAGATGACTTGACTTATGTTAGTGTTCGCAAACTACTTCCATATCCCTGAAACAAATGAATAAAGCTTATATGTTCACCTGTAAGTGTTCAGATCCTCTTGCTCCTGTTGATGAGAAAGTAAACGTGATTAATATGCGCCGTTGAACATATTCAAAGTGCTTGAGTGTAATTGGACGGTGATAATGATTGATACTGACTCTCACCGGCTGTGATTGGCTGACGCCGCTGTCAGCAGTGGGCGGAGCTTCCAGCGAGGCCTCCGATTGCTTGAGTCCATAAAACGGCGTGACGGATTCCCAGGTCTTCAGATACTGCGACATTCGCACCGACGCACGGAGCTTGTGCCGATCCGGGACTCTGTTGTTCACTTTCAGCTCGTGAGTCTGACACACAAAACAAGCACGTCTACACCCTTCTTTTCTTTATTGTTGAAAGAAATATACTTTTATCCATTAAATTGATCAAAAGTGACAGTAAAGACGTTCATAATGCTACAAAAGATTCTATTTCAAATAAATGCTTTTCTTTTCAACTTTCTTTTCATCAAAGAATCCGGAAAAATAAAATGTACTCAAAATGTAATTAACGTTAATTAATTAATATGGGAACCTTCCAAAATCTGTCATTTTGATGTATTTATTTATTCATGTCAGTAATTTTTAATGCCAACATACAACAGATTTATTTTAACTGTAGTAAACTTGGAAAGTCTAAAATACTGCTGATTCGATAGTTAATACTATCGCTAGTACATCATTATTTAGTAGTTATTGTATTTTTTGAACAGTAGTTACTAGGGATGTAAAAATTACTTGTACTTCAATAAGTCAATACTAAAGCTAGTAGACCATTAGTTGGTAGTCATTCAGTCTTTTTTTACTGGGGATGTAAAAAATACCAATACTTTGGTACTAAGTCAACACTTAACTAATGGTTTACTCTCTTTAGTATTGACTTAGTACCAAACTACCAGTCATTTTTCCATCCCTATAACTACTGTGGAAGAAAGTACAATATGACTAGCCCCAGTTCCTCGAGTGTCATCGGTCGATCACCTGTGTTGTTGCACTGCACTGTTCTGTGTTAGGATCAATGACCAGGAATGTTCTCCTTCCCTTCAAACTGGAATCCCGACTCCCGCCGTCTCCGTCCTCCACCTGGTATTGACCGTCCAGGTGACCCAGCGTCTCCTCCGTGATGTGGACTCTCCTGTGAGGACCCGTAATCATCACTAATATAGCTAGGATAACCAGGAACGAGAGGAGAAGTGTGAATGTGTGGTAGATACCCAGGCACTCCTCCAGACTCCATGTGATTGGCTAGAGTCACGTCATCTGACCAGACGTCGTACTGCCACTTCTGAAGGCCGATCACGCCGCACAAGACGTTACCCGTGTGCACGCCGACACGCATGTTGATGTTCACTTCCGTCGCTTCCCTCAGCTTACTGCAGGGGTCAAAGGTCAAATAACCTCACTTTAAAGGGGTAGTTCACCCAGATAGGATAATAATTAGCCCATGATTTACTCACTCTCAAGTCATCAGGTGTATATGACATTCTTCTTTCAGACGAACACAATCAGAGTTATATTCATAAATGTCCAGACTCTTCCAAGCTTTATAATGGCAGTGAATTGCCGTTTATGTTTTGAAGTCCATAAAAGTGCATCTATCCATGATCCACAGATGCACTTTTATGATGGACAGATGCACTTTTATGATGGATAGATGCACTTTTATGATGGATAGATGCACTTTTATGATGGATAGATGCACTTTTATGATGGACAGATGCACTTTTATGATGGACAGATGCACTTTTATGATGGACAGATGCACTTTTATGATGGATAGATGCACTTTTATGATGGATAGATGCACTTTTATGATGGATAGATGCACTTTTATGATGGATAGATGCACTTTTATGATAGATGGACTTTTATGATGGACAGATTCACTTTTATGATGGACAGATTCACTTTTATGATGGACAGATGCACTTTTATGATGGACAGATGCATGCACTTTTATGATGGATAGATGCACTTTTATGATGGATAGATGCACTTTTATAGCCTGGCAAGCCAGACTTACTTTAAGATGTTTAGTCTGGCAACTCTCCATAGACGCGGCCGGGATAAACGGCTGTCTCTCAAAATCCCTCTACACGCAATAGGATAGCGCTACAACCAACCAGAGCAACGGAGAAGGTGACGTAGTCAGAGCGGCAAAGATCCGGTCCAGCAAAACTCCGAACACTTCTTCCTTTTTTAAGAATGACTTCAGTGCCGTTCTTTCTCTTTTCTTAAAGAAAAACTGAACTCCAAGTCCTCCAGAGTCGCGGCCAAAGCCGATTGGAAAGACCGCTGTTCTCCATCCGCAGCCGCCATTCTTTGTTTTCAAGTGGCAGCCGTCGCAACTCTGTCGTCATATGTTAAGCCCACCCCCGCCTACTCTATACACGACGTGATTGGCCTGACCCAATTTAGGTTTTTGCAGCTAGAAGGTCTGTGGAGAGTTGCTAGACTGCCCTGGCTGCATTTCTAGGCTAGCACTTTTGTGGACTTCAAAACAGAAACAACCATTCACTGCCATTATAAAGCTTGGAAGAGCCAGGAAATGTTTTAATATAACTCTGATTGTGTTCGTCTGAAAGAAGAATGTCATATACACCTAGGATGACTTCAGGCTGAGCAAATCATGGTCTTATTTAAATTTTGTGAACTATCCCTTTAAGGCCAGTGCTCAGAAGATCATGTTGGTGATGGCGAGACTCACTTTATGGCGCTGCACATGTCCAGGCCCATCTGAACACAGTTGCGAGCGTGATGAGAGATCGGATCGGGAAGACCAGAGACGCAGTAATAACAGTCGCCCAGGATTTTAATCCGCAAGCAGCCGTTCTCCTACAGAGAGGAGAGGAGCATCAGACAGGAGTCAAACACGAGAGGAGATCCACAGAGACACAGTGACGGGATGTCTTCACCTTGGCGGTGTCGTCGAACCTGCCGAAGAGTGTGTTGAGAACGGCGACGAGCTCCTCAGGTGTGCAGGTGCTGGACAGGTGTGTGAAGCCCACGATATCAGCGTACAGGATACTGCAGAATCACAGCCACGCGTTTATTTCAACCAGTGTGTGTGTGTGTGTGTGTGTGAGTGTGTGTTGGTTTGTGAGTGTGTATGTTTGTGAGTGAGTGTGGGTGTGTCAAACCTGATGTCTCTGTGCTGTCGGATGTAAAGACTGTGGAAATTGGGTGTATTATCCTCGGCGATACATGTAGCGGTCAGACGCTTGACGATCTCAGTCTTCAGCTCCATGGCGATGTATCGAGGCAAGACTAACAGCAGGAGATGCTCCTGGACACACGGGTTAACCGGTACATGAGTAAAACTGGTTAAAGACTATTCCATTAAGAATTAAATCTATTCTGGTTAAGCAAACACATCACAATGGACAATTATGTTTAATTTTTAATTCTTAATTCTAAAGAGTTTATATCTTACAATTATGACTTTTCTCTTAGTATTGTTAGATATAAATTACAAATGCGAGTTAGAAAGCCTCAATTGTGAGATATAAACTTGCAACTACAACGGAAAGAAATGTCAGATCTGTAAGATAAAAAGTCGCAATAGTGTGCAACATCTGTGCTGGTTCTGGAAGTATTATTTCCATTCATTTCTCTTTTTTTTTAAAGTCTTCATTACCACATTATAATCCATGAACCAAACCAACCAGCTACGAGGAGAATCACAACACTACAAACTTTGATTTGAAGCAAAAAAGTTTTTGAAAATAAGACAAAAATACAAAGGTTCAAGACTGTGACCGTGTCGGTTACTGTCGTAACTCTTGTTCCCTGAAGGAAGGAACGAAGACATTACGTCGAAAGACTGACAATATAGAGTCTAACTTGGAAGCCCAAACATCTTTGAGTGGTAAGAAAACGGGCCAATGGACATTGGTAAGTGAAATTTGCATGGCAAGCCACTCCCCCGGACATTTATAAGCTCACCAGCAACTCCCTCATTCAGATTTAGACGGGATCCCAACATTCAGCAAGTGGTTCAGGGTTGTGGCAGGCGGGACATAATGTCTCTGTTCCCTTACTCAGGGAAAAAGGGTTACGACAGTACCTGAGACATTCCCTTTCAGTCAGTCACGTTCTACATTAAGTCGAAAGACTGATGTTATGGTGTCCCTGAAGCGACACGACAATCACAACATATGGGGCATCTAGCCCAGCACAGGGACTGACCAACTGGGCGTGCAACTCAAGTACTGGGCTTGGTGTCTGACTGCCGAAGGATGCTTGGAGGAAACTCCATCTAGGGTTTGCCAAGTAGAGAACTGACCTGGAAAGTAAGAAAGTGTTCTTATCCCCCCCCCCCCCCCCCGCCCCCCATCCCAACCCTAACCTAACCTAACCTCCCCTCCATGGTGCTACGGAGACAACGAGTCGAAAGACTGATATTAAGGGGTCTCACTTGGGCGCTCAATCAGCTTCAAATGGTAAGAAAACGGGCCAATGGACATTGGCAAGTGAAATTTGCATGGCAAGTCACTCCCCTGGACTCCAGGGTTTGTCAAGTAGGGAACTCACCTGGAAAGTAAAAAAGTGGTCATATCCCCCCTCAGAGTGAGACACCGAGCCAGTCTTCCTGCATATTACCGGTTTGTACCCAACACATGGGAAGAAACCGACTCAACCTGAAAATTGTAGAATCTCGCGCAGGTGTTAGGCGGAGGAGGCAACACTCCAAGTGGACCAAGGCTCACTTTGGATTGGTACACCAAGGGGCATTTGCATGTTCACTACCTGATTCCCGAAAAGGAGTAGTGGGAACTTTGGGCACATATCCGGGCCGCGGTCTCAGCGTTATGTCGGTCAATAATTCCAGACACGTTTTTCTGACCAAAAATGCCCCACCCTCTGGATAGATGTGAGCGCAGTCAGGAAAACCGGATCTTAAGCTTGACTGACTGTAGGGGCTCAAAGGGCGCTCTATGTAGGGCTTTAAGTGAAACAGAGAGGTAACAAGAGGGGATGACGCGTGGCCGAGGAGGATTTAGTCTCCTAGCGCCTCTCAGGAACCTGATATCAGGGCATGCTTTCCCAAAGACTTACCGTCTACTGCAATGGGCAACAGCCTTCGCTCCAACCTCTCCTGCAGGAAGGAAAACACAGAGCTGATTGGGCCAACTGGATAAACTACCCAACTGGGAGAACACCAATCAACGACTCCACTTCTAGGCATAAGCTAGCCAAGTAGAGGGAGCTCTGGCTTAAGTGATAGTGTCTACTACAACAGGCCACTTAAGTCTGCCCTATCCCGTCTAGAAGCAACAGGTGGAGGTTTCAGATTTCTGAACGCGGATGCCATATGGTGCCCTGTCCCTGAGAAAGAAGGTCCTTCCTCAGGGGAATCCAGTAAGGTAAGGCGCCAGTAAGGCGCAACCATCAAGACCTGCTCCTCATCTCCCTGACTTTGCACAGTGTTTGTGCGAGAAGGCTCATTGAAGGAAACACATATTTGCGTAGGCCCCGAGGCCAGGTGTGTGCCAGAGCATCCCTGCAAAGGTTCCTCTCGGTCAGGGAGTAAAAAAGTTGGCAATGGGAAGATTCTGGAGGGGCACACAGGTTTAACTGCGCGTCTCCGAATCACACTCCATTTTCCCGGGAGTGTGAGCTGTCATGAGAGCCCGTCAGCTGCATGATTGAGCTCGCCAGGAATGTAAATGGCACGGAGCGACCGCTGACTCCAGGGGAGGAGATGGCGAGCCATTCTGGAGGCATCTGTTGTGACAAAAACGTGCCTGGAGACTGGTTCTAAGGGTACTCCGGCCTGTAGAAAGGCAAGGTGTAAGCCACAGGCTGAAAGTACGGTGGCAGATCGGTGTGATGGTCACCTGATGTGTGCCACCAAGGCGCCATGCCCATCTCAGGACTCGGCCGTGTAGCCAGTGCTGAAGCGGTCTCATATGCAACAATCAGAGCACCGTGACCACGGCTGCGGATGCCATATGATGATAAAATTAATAACAAATTAATGATAAAATTAATCAAATCAAATACAAAACTTAATAATAAAATAATTTGAAAATAATAAAGATAACTAATAGTGAACTTCACGTGAGTAGAGTGTTTCAAATCACTTAGGTATGGGAATCACTTAGGTACACATATATGGGAATCTGTACCTGATCACGTTTCTGTTTGGCCTGCGTGGAGCGGTTTTTGCTGAAATCTTCTCGTTTCTTCCTGGACTTCCTGTGAGCGTGCTCAGTGTGCCAAAGGTGAAACATGCCAACACAGTTGACGCACACGAACAGCACTGCGTTCGCCACCAACTGAGACACACAGAAAGAGGTTTTGAATATGTGTGGTGACAGGCAAATCAGCCGGTGGCTTCGTCTGAGCAGGTTTTGCATATAACATTTCCTCTGACCAGCCATGAAGCGTTCAGGTGTTTGTACTGATGTGTGTTTGAGTGTGTGGGTGTGTGTGTGTGTGTGTGTTACCTGCACGACGAGGTCACGTGTCTCCCGACTGTTGAGGGACACATACGTACTGATGATGACGATGTGACAAACACTCACTCCAATGCCGAAGCCCAGAGCCCATGAGAGCCTGAGAGGAAGAACCGTATAAACGGACAGTGACAGAAAGAGAAAGAACGCGACCTGAAGATGAAAAACAGCAGGCGTAAAGAAGAAAATCTGATTTATCAAATATACTGAAGGGTTATTGTTGTTAACCAAAAACTAAAACCATAAAATTGCATTTTTGTTACTTGAAATTAAATAAACATTAACTAAAATAAATATTTATACAAAACTAACTTATTTTATTTCAGCTAGTTGTCAAGGCAATATTTTTTTTTACTTTTTTTTTAATTATCTGAAGATAACAAACAACAACAAAATATTTAAATGAATTTAAAATATGAACAACATTTTTACAAACATTAACTAAAATTAAAACAAAAAATATATAAATAAAAAGTAATATATTAATTAAAAACTGAGACATTAACAAAAACAAAAACGACATAATAAAAATGACAAAACACAACAAACTTACTACAATTTGAACTAAAATGAAAATGGAAAATATATAAATTAATTTAAATAAATTAATTAACTCTATAAAAAAGTTTATATATATATATATATTATTAATAAATAATTATTTATGACAAAAGCACACAATAAAATTATGAACATTTTATTAAAAAAATTTTTTTTTTTTTTTAAGCTTAAAAAAAAGACTGTAAACTAAAACATTAATGAGTGATGCTCTGACCTGGTCCTTATAAAAAAGACAAAAGAGTGTGTGAGTGTCCTGTTAATGTTTTGTAAACTACAACACATAATGAGTGATGCTCTGACCTGGTCCCAGGCGGTGACGACGCCTCCGGTGAAGACGAACACGAAGGCGACGATGAGGAGCAGAGACCAGATGAAGAGCGCGAGTGGCGTTTCTCCCCGCCGAAGCACCGGCAAACACGGCAAACACGCCAGAAGAGCCACGCAGACACACACCACCACACACACCACTGCGAACGCCGCCACGTGAGCGCCGAGGTTCTGCGGGAGCGAGAGACGAAACCTTCGGTGAGAAACACACACACCTGCTGCCGGAAATACCACTGTTGGGCGGCAGTCGGCTCTGAAGGATGAGCTCTCTAGGCTTAGGATATTTTACTTAGTTAAAGAAGTTACAAGTGTGATTACTGAAATGCTCTTTTCATGTATTCTTCGGTCTGTGTTTGATATCTGAGAGGTGGCTGAGGGTCTGGCCCAATGCTAGGAATGCAGTAACAGTGCTAGCTCGTTTAAGCTAACGTTTCCAAAGAGGAAAAACTACGGACTGCAGCTTTAAGGAACATTATTGGAGATTGGCTGACTTGTTTTCTTCGACATGTTGGTTGGCAGTCTTGTGACCTTGGAGGACCACTGGTCTCTAACTCAGAGTCCTGGTGGCAGCCGTACAGACTATGGAGATATGCTTCAGCCTATCTGTCCATGTGTGGAAAATTACTATGTTTATCTATTTCTTAGCCAATGAGAATCATTCAACCTGAAGCAAGGACGTAGCTCAGACCATGGTAGGGTATAACTGCTGTGATCTTTGTAACTGTAAGCGGGCGGCCTACAAACTCCTTGTGAGTCTTGAAGCTGAAACTGCAAACTATCTTCAGTAGAAAAAAAGTCTTCAATTTATTATAATTCTGACTCTTGTCTTAAATTGACTGTACTTCTGACTCCGGGTCTTAATTAAAGGTGCTGTGTGTAACTTTTGTTTTGGTCTGTGTGACTCCGCCCACTGCCAGTTCAGCCAATAGTATTTCGACACTCCGGGTTGCCAGTTGGCAGGAAACACAGCCATGGAAACGAGCAAACAAACTGGGTCAGAGATTGCAGATTCCACACAACCTAGAAAATCTTGATATCCATCTAATAATTTCTATGAACGAGAGCATATTAAAACGCGGATAAATCCACTCCTCAGCTTTCATTGTCAATTTTGCTCGTTCCTGTTGCGTGTCGTCAAACTGGCAACCCGTGTGAGCGTCGAGTCTGAGGAGGCGGGGAAACAACAATCTCTGATATTTTGAATTTCGACTGCAGTACCGATTTCGACCACTAGTCATTGTTACAGACAGCAACTTTAAAGGGTTAGTTCACAAAAAATGTAAACTCTCCCTCATGTTGTTCAACCCCGTAAGACTTTCGTTCATCTTCAGAACACAAATGAAGATATTAGTGATTAAATCTGAGAGCCGTCTCACTCCTCCATAGGCTTCTGTTGTAATTGAATTGAATTGACCTATGGTATCTGGTCCTTGCGCCTCTAACTGTAGATCCCCTAACAGCTCTTACCCTGCCGGTGGCCGGGATGATGACGATGATGGTCACGCAGAAGAGAACCGCCAGGAGCAGTCCCGACACCATCAGCGGCGTCTCCTCCAGACAGTGCAGGAGCGCCATCACACACTCGTTGCGCCGGCGGGGTTCCTGCGGTACGGCGTCTGCGGGAGCCACGAGGAATCTGCTTTGAGAGCTCTGAGAACCCTCAACGGTGGCATTGGAAGTCCTGGACGTCTCCGATACGGTCGCCAAACTATGTCTCCTGTCAATGGCGTCGGGTTCGGCCCATTCTGAGACGTTTCGAGAGGAAGAAGTGCTTGTGTTGAGTGCATTTGTGGAGCTTTCCTCAGTGGGATCACGACCGCCTCCGAGGCACGACTTGCGAGGCTTCAGGGCTTCGGGGACGTTCTCCAGCTTGGCGACACCTAGTTCGATGTAAACCTTCTTTTTGTCCAGCATTACGGTTGGGGATTATTTGTGCCTTTAAGTACGTACACTGTAAAAAAAAAAAAATCTGTTAAACTTACGGTAAAAAAACGTACAGCTGTGGTTGCCAGAAATCTACCGTAAAAAAATACGGTAACAACATTTTAGGTTTTACAGACTTAACTTAAGGTTACAGTAAAAAACGTATTTCATTATTTGATATTATGTTAATTTACTGGCAGATTGATGTACTAATCTATTTTGTAGCATTATAATACACTGATAACCACCAATCACAGTGGAGATGAGAGTCACATGACGAATATAAAGCTCATCACAAGCTGCTTTCACAAGAAAGTAAATAGTAATATATAGAAGCGGCACAGTCTCATTCACCAAAAACACTAAACACCATCATGCTAATCATTTAAAAAATGCAATAAACATTCATTTAACAACATGAAATGCAACATAAACCCCTAATGTACATAACTGATTAGAAAAAACTAAGAAAAACTATGAAGAAACAGTAATTTCAACAAAAATACATCAAATGTGAAGTGCCACACAGTGAATTGTGGGAATGTCAATTTACGTTTTAAATTATAATGACTTGTTCTTTTTCACTTCCAAAAATGGTAAAATTAACAGCATTTTACTGTAAAGTCACATTAAATGTACGTTTAGATCTATCACAGTTGTTCACCGTATATACAGTAGTACGGAAACTTTCTGTTAACCAATTAACAGTTTTTCACCGTATCTTTTTTACGGTATTTTACCGTTATAGTTATTGGCGTTTTGTGAAGACACCAAGAGCCTGATTGATCAGTTCTTCATTTAGCACACTCAACACATAGACATAAATAATGTCTGCCGAAGAGGGGTAAAAACTCACATCGACTCAGATCAGGGGAAGTCTGAGCGTTCGAGGGCAGATGCAGTTGTTTCACAAATTGCGCCGCTCCTGGATTTGTAAGCCATTACATCTGCGCTTGGAGAACACAAGGGCAAAAGAAGATCAGAAACACTTCAGATCAATAAACAGAATAACAGGGTTTCTGAGCAATGCAATATAAGAACCAGTTAGGTTTGTTGTGTTCAAAAACTGTGTAAAAATCGACCCCTATTGATGTCCAAAGTTGACACTATGAAAAAAGTATTGTATAAATGTATTGCTGCATGTTAGTTAATACATAACTAATAAACCTTATTGTAAAGTGTTATCGATTCATGTAAACAGAAAACCTTCTGTTGTGGCTTGTCAAAGACAACAACATTTTAATATGAGAGAAATGTTCAACTTCCCATGTAATTCTATAGTGTTAGGAGTCAATTTGACCCACATATTTAATTAGCATCACAGACAGATATTTGCACACTGACGAGTAAATAATAATTATAAATAGTATCTATCATTATTTGCACTTGTGTAAGTATTTATTGCTATTTGTACTCCCTTTTCATTTATGTCTGGTTCTCAAACTGGTTCTGACAATTCTTTGACAACATTCTAAAACAAACAAACAAACAAACAAGATCATCATTTGACAGATATTTTTGGCTGAGAAACTGACGGCGAATTCTTACTTTAGCGGCGAGTCTTTAATATTGAGACTTACATTTGTGTTTTCAGAAGCTTTTTTTCTTTCGTTTTTTTTGCCTTACTCTTTCTTGCTGTTTTTCTGAAGTATTTTATTTTTTCACTGTTGCACGGAATATGACCCAGACACAAAAGTTAGCAAATGTGTTTACCAATGCAGATTCCCCAGGTGAAAAAGACGTAGTATTAAATGTATTAAAAATATATTTGAAATTCAAATAGTATGTTTATAATACATTTGTATTTCCAACATGCTTATTTAAAGTGCATTTAAAATACATTGAATTGCATTTTAATATATTTATAAAAAATATACTAGTAGTATATTGGTAATAAATATATATTTAAGTATACTTTTAATAAATATACTAATTAAAAGCATACTTTAAATACATTTCTAAACAGTATACTAATAGTGCATTGGTAATAAATATATATTTAAGTATACTTTTAATAAATATGCTAATTAAAAGCATACTTTAAATATATTTCTAAACAGTATACTAATAGTACATTGGTAATAAATATATATTTAAGTATACTTTTAATAAATATGCTAATTAAAAGCATACTTTAAATACATTTCTAAACAGTATACTAATAGTGCATTGGTAATAAATATATATTTAAGTATACTTTTAATAAATATGCTAATTAAAAGCATACTTTAAATATATTTATAAACAGTATATTAGTAGTAAATTGGTAATAAATATATATTTAATTATACTTTTAATAAATATGCTAATTACAAGCATACTTTAAATATATTTATAAACAGTATACTAGTAGTACATTGGTAATAAATATATATTTAAGTATACTTTTAATAAATATGCTAATTACAAGCATACTTTAAATATATTTATAAACAGTATACTAGTAGTACATTGGTAATAAATATATATTTAAGTATACTTTTAATAAATATGCTAATTACAAGCATACTTTAAATATATTTATAAACAGTATACTAGTAGTAAATTGGTAATAAATATATATTTAATTATACTTTCAATAAATATGCTAATTACAAGCATACTTTAAATATATTTCTTAAAAGTGTACTAGAAGTATTTGGTAATAAATATATGCTTAGTTACACTTTTAAGAAATATGCTAAATGCAACCATACTTTTAGTGAAGTTTTAGTGTATTTAAAGAAAACATGCATATGTTGCTCTTACTTAAAGTAGCCTACATTTTATGTGTACTTTGTGTAAGAACAGCAAAATTATTAAGCTTTTAGTGTGTTTAAAATGTATGTACTTTATAAACACTTAGGCCTACTGCAATATAGTTTAATTATTTATGTTTTTATCATTTTAATATATAAAAAAAATACATTTACAATATATACCAACTTATAATGTATTAGAAACATTTGTCAACTATTATTAGCATTGCAATAAGCTTAAAATTATTATTTTTTCACTTTTACTTGTTTGTTGTAAAAGGCTACTTAAGGCTGTTGTCTATTACATGATATTTTGTACTACTGAAATTCCCACAATAATTTCAGCATCATATTTTTTTAAATGCATCATAGATACATTTTCCAAAGAAATGTTAATTTCCAAAAAAGTGTTGTTCTTGTTTAAATTTGAACAATGCTCATAACACACGTGACTAGTCCTGATTGGTTCCAGAGGCGTTGAACGGCTGTGATTGGTTCTTATGATAATGCGCTCGCATGCATCTCACTCAGATCTTCAGTTGCTGCATGCGGTCCTTGAATGTGATTAGATTTAGACGTTTAAATTTAAACTGTTAAAATATTTATAGCGATCGTGTTTCTTTAGAGGACTTGGAGGAAACCACGCGATTAATATGGATTGGGTGATGTTTTTTGCGATTCACTTTTTGAAACGTGAACAGATCTGGTGAATCGTTCATCGGAGGGATATGAATCATGACAGTTTTTCTATCGAAGATTAACGAAAGTCTTAAATGGTTTGGAACTACTTAAGGGTGAGTGATCATGACAGCATTTCGTATTTTTGGCACAAAGTGTAACATCACGTCTTTTTCAGTTTAGCTAACTTACATTCAATTTGCCCAATCAGAGCCAAGATTTTCAAGTCAAAGTCGAAGCAGACTCGAAGAGATGAAGATACTGCCTCAGAAGTTACTGGTAAGTTTTAGTTGCTGTTTGTATAAATAACTATCTCACTGTTTAGTTGTTTTCCTAGGTGGAAAGGTCTGCTATGCATTTGCTAATATGACTTGCACGTGGGTTACTGACGTTAACCGCTGTAACATGATGCTGACACTGAATTCTAGCAACTTCTGCACTGTCAAAGTCTAAAGTCTTTGATAAATCTGTTTAAAATCTATGTGGAGGCATTTATCTGTCTTAAAACAACTATAAAACATTGTCCAATGCATCTTCAAAAAAATTAATTAGTTATTATAATATGTACATCATTATATTAATATAATTTTTATTTGCTGAAGCTGTGTATTTATTTCTGATTTCCTGAAGAATTTGGCTTCATTGTTATGATGTAAATTATCTTTAAAAAGTTTGAAAAAACATGTTATGAATATAGCTACCTTTGTCTTGAGCTGACCAGCCAATTATGGTAGTGTGTGTTGATTGGTGTTAATATTTGTTCAAGCTTGACAACCTTATTTCCTTTTTGATTACTTTCTAATATATATTTCTAATTACAAATAAGTACAAAGATTAAATTGTTAAAAGGGATGCTTATAAGAGAGCGTATCTAAACTGCCGAGTCTGTGAAGGGTTTTGATTATATTACCCACCAAGTACATTGTACTCAGCATACTGTCATTCTTAAAAACAAAACAAATCATTCTTCATAATTTGCCTGCCTTATATATTTGTGTGTATGTATATATATATTTATAAATCTCTTTTTTTTTTATTTGTTGTTTTTCAGACTAGCTGCTATAGAAGAAAAACTGAGTGCAGAGACAAGCGAAGAAGAGTAAGTAGTGATGCACCGATGGATCGGCTGGTGACCGGAATTGGCAGATTTTCACGTGATCGGCCATGACCTCGGGTGCCATATGATTAACATCGCACAACATCAGCAATCAGACATGCACACGGACCGCACATGTAGGAAACCTCGTGAATTATGGCCGTTTCACACCGCAAGCGTGAGCAGCGGGTTTTATTTTTTGTGTGTGAATGCTCTCATTGATTGACATTCACGCCGAAAAAATACGCGGAGCAGGAGTGCGTTAAAGTGAAAACACGCTTTTGATGGACAAAATAAATATGATTTCACACAAAAAAATGCCCAAAATGCACAGATTGTGCATGTCTAGTGTGTTTAACAAGAACTGGAGTAGGCTAGAAAATGAACACAAAAATATTTGTAGAAAAATGTACCCATTTAAACTTGTTTTAATTATTCAGTTTGGGTAAAAGTATATGGTAAAAGTAGTTTTATTTAATTAAAAAAATTATAATAATAAATGAAGAGTTCAGATGCAATTTAAGCCTCTAAGTGCCATCTGAAATTTTCTTCTAGAATGATCAATTTTATCAAGCTTGAATATTTAAAGTTCAGTCATTGATCTTAAATGGCAATGAAAATTACCTATTTGTCATTTAAGTGAAATTACTGAACTTAAATATATGAGCTTGATAAAAATGATAATTTTAGAAGAAAATTTAATCGGAATCGGCTAAAATCGGTATCGGCAGGTCAAACTCAGTGAAAAATCGGAATCGGCCTATAAAATTGTAATCGGTGCATCTCTAGTAGTAAGTATGGTTTAATCTCATATCACCTCTGTTATAGAGATTTTTGAATCCGGACTATTGAATGGTGATTCGGTCATGACGTATGTGTTTCTGTACATCACTTTGTTTTGCTCTCGAAGTCAAAGGGGGCTGACTAAAAACAAATGATAATGCTAAAAATAAAGATTAGCATTTGTTATACATTATAATTATTATACTTGTCTGTTTTTTTTTTTTGCTGTGATACAGTGTCATAACATGTAGACCTCGCTGTTGTTCAGCAAGACTTAATGTTTGTTCTATTTGATGTAGATATTTTATTAACTCCTTTTTTTGCATTATATTAACATTTTATATTGAATGTCTTCTGTTAAAATATGAACTAAGCATTACATGCCATATTAAAAAATTGTGGTTACGACTGTTCCCTGAGAGCAGGGAATGAGCTTTGGGGAATGCCCTCCATGTGAACCGGTGTCTAAAAAGCTATAAAATCACGGCAAACGAATTTGGCGACAACCTATGACACTATTAGTGTGACCCAGAAGTATAAAAGGGGCGCCTAGATACGCAGTGCAAGTTCCCTTTCGAAAGGGAACAGTGACTTTTTTAACAGATGTTAATTTTGCATTAATATTTAAAAAAATAATAATAATATT